>CM050163.1:545837765-545842535 GCA_027410445.1 Discoglossus pictus
TTTTCCTTTAGCGTCTCCTCGCCTGGTGACACTTTTTCCTTTAGCGTCTCCTCGCCTGGTGACACTTTTTCCTTTAGCGTCTCCTCGCCTGGTGACACTTTTTCCTTTAGTGTCTCCTTGCCTGGTGACACTTTTTCCTTTAGCGTCTCCTCGCCTGGTGACACTTTTTCCTTTAGCGTCTCCTCGCCTGGTGACACTTTTTCCTTTAGTGTCTCCTCGCCTGGCGACACTTTTTCCTTTAGCGCCTCCTCGCCTGGCGACACTTTTTCCTTTAGCGTCTCCTCGCCTGGTGACACTTTTTCCTTTAGTGTCTCCTCGCCTGGTGACACTTTTTCCTTTAGTGTCTCCTCGCCTGGTGACACTTTTTCCTTTAGTGTCTCCTCGCCTGGTGACACTTTTTCCTTTAGTGTCCCCTCGCCTCATGACTCTTCTTCCATTGGTGTCCCCTCACCCGGTTACTCTTCTTCTCTTTGTGTCTCCGTGCCTGGTGACTCCTCTTCCTTTAGGGTCTCCTCACCTGTGGACTCTTCTTCCCTAAGAAAAATCTTTGCTGAGCTCAGAATTAGGCCACTCAACAATTTCTATCAACATTTTGAACCTTTGCAATATAAAAGCTCTTTACAGGTTTCTGCACAATCCCTATGTTGAAGACACTAAAATCTAACAACTGACCTTTTTACTTCTCTACTATGCAGCACCACCAATGTCCACAATCTAGCTACTACTCAACAACTTCCTGCGATTCCCAATCCAAACATATACCAACATGATCAATATATTCAGGATTATGCAAATTTTGGGATTCAACCAGACTCCTCTATCTTTCAGTGTAATATTCTGTTGTTCAGTCTCAATATTTTGTTGCCGTCACATATAGACCAGTTCCTGAATTCACAGTTTTTTCACCTATAATAAAGTTATAAATCCAATTAATTTCTTCAACAGGTCTTATTTTTACAAATTCTTGTTCTACGAAATATGGGGTTTTAGTTTCTCTTTTACGGAAAATATTGCAAGGTAGGCTACCATAATGCTTCACCTTTTTTTTTTAAACAATTTTCTTAAGAAAATGCCACCCTCTAAAATGTACCTCCTTAGGCTTGGGCCTTACTCCGGTTAAATACATAACTGAGAACTGAAGTAAGTGTACAAAGTGCAGAAGTTCATGGCACTGGTATTATTGTTTGCAAATAATGAAGAATATCTTTGATATATACGATTTGGAAGGCCCAGTTCTCCACAACGGGATAATTCAATGTGGCGTCTGTGTGAACTTGAAATCCCAGCAATGCTCTTGACCACATCACAGCAGCCACACAGAAATCACAATAAATAGTGTATAAAACCGTAAAACCTTTCCTTGTCAAGCAAAAACTTCAGACTGTTGGAAGAGAACCCGGCATTTTTTCTGCCCACTCCTCCTAATTGCTGTAGAAATTCAGAGCACATAACCTCCCTCCCAGGCTCCGAACGTGGCAGTGAAGTCAGGAATCGCAGTCCCTTTCTCGACTGGTTCATGTTTGTTTTTTAAGAATAAGATTCTCACTTCTGGTATTTGCTTTGGGCGGAGGACGCGTGTGAAAAGGAACATAATATTTTTTCAATAAATATAGCCGAGAAATGTGTTAAGTGTCAAAAAGTTATGGCTTGAAGTTCAACCGTGCTCTGAAAAAAAAGATGTTTAACTTGCGCTGAAAGCGTTTCAGAATGAGCAGGGGAAAAGGATAGATCTACAATGAGATGGACTGCAAAATCCGCAAAACTCTCACTGATACAAAAAAAAAAAATGAGTTACTCTATCTGAAATAAAATAAAGAAAAAAATGCACGGGTGTCAACAAATTCATAAAGAGCAATACCAAATAAATAGGATACTATATCTGAAATAATTAAAAAAAAAAAAAAAAAAGGGCAATGGTGTGGATAAATTCAAAAACAGCAATACCAAATAAGATGCTATATCTGAAATAATAATAAAAAAAATAAAAAAAGGGCAATGGTGTGGATAAATTCAAAAACAGCAATACCAAATAAATAGGATACTCTATTCGAAATAAAAAAGGATTTTTTTTAAAAAAAAGGACACCAATATCAACAAATTCAAAAAGAGCAATACCAAATAATTAACTATATCTGAAATAAAAAAAAAAAAAGAAAGAAAAAAAAAAAAAAAAAAGACATTGGTATCAACAAATTCAAAAAAAGCAATACCAAATAATTAAGTTACTATATCTGAAATAAAAAAAGGAAAAAAAAAAGAAAAAAAAAAAAAAAGACCTTGGTATCAACAAATTCAAAAAAAGCAATACCAAATTTTTGCATATTTATATTTAGAAAATAAAATAGAACCCCTGCAAAAGTTTTATTTATATTATGAAAAACGACTTCATGATTGGCAACATATTTTTTAGAAAATATATAATCTTTATTTTTTAAGGTAATTTTTTATATATATGAGGTTTTCAATAAATATATAGTTATCAAATTGTTTTCTGAAAGTAGTAAAAAATTAAATAAATAAAACCTTTTCATGTTTCAGTTTAACATGCAATTCTTTATTACAGGCTTCTATTTTTCTTAAAGCAGCTTCTGTTTCATCAGGATGTGTCTTTATACACTAACAAGCTTTGTGCTGGTCCCAACTAGAGCACTGACAGCTGTAGCTGCCACATTGCCATTGTTCTGGCAGAAATTCTGTCCTCCCAACTCCGGAAGTACAGTAGATCACTGGAAAATAAAAATGGTAGATTCCACAGCAGCATATTGCATATAATGCTGCTGAGATTATGGTCATATAAAATACATCCTTCACTCACTTCTTGTGCGCCCACAATAACAGATTCTCAGCTTCTGGAGCCCACTTTCTTTCTGTTCTCTCTCATGAATGCTGTCATCTAGCTTACCTCTGACCTAAATCCACACAGAGGAGGGGCTTTACATGGCAGACATACAGTAAATTACTGTCTGCTTGTTAGCAGCATGAGACACTAGCAGTTTGAAGCCCTTAACCTTACATCAAAGCTGTACAAGATAGCAGATCTAATGAGAGTGAACAGGAAGAAATGGGGAGGCTCCAGAAGATAAGAATTTATTGTTATGGGAGTTTCTTATAAGTAAGTGAAGAGTACATTTTATCTGACACAGAGGAAGATAAAATGAATACAATTATCTATTTTAACCATGTTTTCGAATTGTATTTAAATGTTTTTAGGAGTCCCTTTAACCATAGTTTCTCTCCTTTCTAGACATAGATGTCAGTACAGACGGAAAACCCCATAATAAAAACTAATGTGGATGTCCAAGCACTGTCACTCTCAGCAAATACGAAAAGCCATATTATTGGCCTAAGTAGGAGCAGAGGAGTAAAAATACACATGGTTTGGAGAACCAGTTTCAGCTGCCACAAGCCATGTCATTACAGGCAATTGGATGGAAATGGTCCATATACACAGCTGTGCTGCAACAAAACAACTTCAGAAAGGGGCAGAGAGTTCAGTTTAGGTTTCACTGATCGGGTACCAAGGGACTGTCACTATTGTACTAAATTGTGTTTTAAATCGCTCATTCGTGTCCGATTCTCCATGATCTTATGGACCGCAGCACACCGTGCTGATCCACTTTGTATTCATGGCAGAGATACTGGAGTGGGTTGCCAGTTCCTTCTCCAGTGGGTGCTCTCCCATCCCAGTACTGACCTGGCTCCAGGGAGGTGTGACCTCTTGATTCCTGGACTTGGAATTGAACGCAGGTCGAAAGCGGTGGAAGCACAGACTCCTAACCACTGGACCACCACGGAACCCACAGTCAACGTTCACCTCTGACATCAATTGCACCTTGTTCTCCGCAGTTTCAACGCCATTTATTTGTAATGGTGCCGTTTGTCCAGTCACGGTACAATTTAACCACAGAAGCACGTGAACAGTTGATAAACTGCGCTGTTTCAGAAATACTGCGACTCATGGCCCGAAAGTCAACTTTATCAAAGTTGGATAAATCACACATTTTATTCATGACAGCAATGGTTGATATGTTTGGGGAATGCCTACATGTCACCTTATATACCCACCACGCCAACTCACGTCATGTGCCGTATTTCATTGGCTATGTGCTGCTGCTGCCGTCAAATGCAAGTCATAATGATGTGATTCGACTTTGTATATATATTTATACAAACACCACAACATTATTTATCTTATGGGGGGCATGAGTAGTAGAAGCCCTCCACTGTACAGAATACAGTAAATAAATAGTACATTTGTGTTTACATTTGAATGTTGAAAAAATAATTAAACTTATTTCCTGTTCAGAATTCCAAGAAATACAGTTATTGCATTGCACTCTGGGAAACTGGGTGGGGACATGCAAATGAGCGCACAATGCATTATCACTCTTGAATCCCAAAATCTCTATATGCTCGATGTTACACAGCTTTAAAGCATAGCATAGGATGGATTATTGCAGGAGCTAGGAGACCTACCCACAGACAGCCGTTTCAATCATAAACGGATCTCATAATCCATCACAAATGTAATATATATATATATATATATATATATATATATATATATATATATATATATATATATATATAGTGATTAAATAGTACATTTGTGTTCACATTTGAATGTCTAAAACAAGTTAAAAAAAAATTGTTTCATGCCCAGAATTCCAAGAAATACAGTTATTACACTGCATTCTGGGAACTTTGGCAGGGGTATACCATATCAAACATGGCTTCCCTTAAGTAAGTGTGTGTGTGTATATTTGTGAT
>CM050163.1:545960240-546007740 GCA_027410445.1 Discoglossus pictus
CTAAATAAAAAATATATGCTATGTGGTTAAAGAAGTTTTTAGTTAGTAAACATCTATCCAAAAGCAAGGTTTTCACTAACTAAAAACTTCTTTAAAAAATATATGTTATGTGCTTATTTAGAGCCCTATTCAATTGGTAATATTGCAATTGAATGAGGGCCTTAGAACCTGTATGAAGATTTTAAGCATTTTCCTTACTTTTCAATACTTGCTTTGAACACATATATACACTGATAAATATCTGTGCTATTAGAAGAAGATCCACTAGAGGGAGCCAAATAACCACTATGCTCACAAAAACTTCCATTTAGATCAAGCACCTTTCTGCCAATCAGAAGAGGTGTGGTGCAATGTGTGTATCTATCTATAGGTTTATTGCACTGCACTATTTTGGTTAATAGCCTTCCCACAGAATCTATACCAGCCCCACATGGTTGAGATCCATTTAAGATCGAAAAAGCTGTCTGTGGGTAGGTCTCCTAACTCGTGCATAATCCATCCTATGTTATGCGTTAAAGCAGTACACATATACAGCAAGCATATGCCTAAAAGGAGCCATGTATAAAGTTGTATTAAATAATGTGTGAAAATGCATTGTGGGCTCATTTGCATGTCCCCGCCCAGTTTCCCAGAGTGCAGTGCAATAACTGTTTTTCTTGGAATTCTGAGCAGGAAATACATTTTTTTTTAGACATTTGAATGAGAACACAACTGTATTATTTATTAACTATACTTCAAGTCAACATAAAGCCAGCATGTTGTATGATGGCACCAAAAGGCATTTTAAAATGAATCATTAAACGGAGTATTCATGGGGACATTTAACAGGATATATATAATATAATACAAATAATAGTCTAATCATAAAAGTCTCAAACAGCGAGCGTCCGAGCAAAAACCAGGACAATACCGAGACACGTTAATACAAATGGCAGCAAAATAATATAGGACAATATGGCGACTAGAAAGGGGTCACTTACCTGCCAGGTCGGTAGCACTTTCTCTATGTCATTTAGGTTTATTTCATCCCCATCCTCACATTTACCTTTTCCAAACCTAAAAAAATACAAAACATAATGAATATATCGTCACACAAAACAGTATAATAATGGGTTATATGAAGAAATATAACAGCACAAGCGGCACAATAGAGGGAGCTTTATGGATATATAATACGTATTTACTGGCGCACTCGCCCATCAGTAAAATGGCGGATAAACTAATGGTTTTATTCTTTCATGTTTAATCATCTTCTTCCACGCCAGCCCTTCCGGGAAATAGAGATCACATAAGTGCGGGTGGGTTGTGACAAATACTTTCCTATTCTACATTATCGCAAATACTGATCTCCCACTATATTAATATTATGTGTATATATATATATATATATATATATATATATATATGTGTGTGTGTGTGTGTGTGTGTGTGTATGTATATATATATATATATATAATAGTACAAATAAGGAATAGTACATTAGTGATTCCATTTGAATGTCTAAAAAATAAGTTAATGAAAAGTTATTTCCTGCTCAAATTTCTCAGACATACATTATATGCACTGCACTCTGGGAAAACTGGGCGGGACATGCAAATGAGACCACATAGTGCACCCTCACTCAATGTCAATCCAAACCATTTTAAACATGGCTCCTTTTACGCATATGCTTACTGTATTTCACAGTTTTAGGCATAGCAACGGATGGATTTTTCACAAACCTGGTCACTTAACCAAATACACCACTGTTTCACGGTTACTGCCGATCCTCAGTATGGTGTGAGTGCCTGGTTTGTGTGGTGATTGTTGTAGAGAGTAGTTCAATACAGCAATCGTTTCATATATGGTGGGCTAAGAGTGATAGAAGCCCTCCACCGTACAAAGTACAGTAGTACAAATAAGGAATAGTACATTAGTGATTCTATTTTAAGGTATATAAAATAAGTTAATGAAAACATATTTCCTACTCAAATTTCTCAGAAATACAGTATGGGAACCTGGGCGGGGACATGCAAATGTGCCCGCAAAGGCTTTACTCTCTAATCCAATACCATTTGAAACATGGCCTCCTTTAAACATACACCTACTGTATAGCATACACAGCTTTAAGCACAAGATGGATTATACACAAGGTAGGAATCCCACCCATGTACTGCTGTTTCAAGGTTACTGCTTCTCATCAGCGTGGGGCCGGTTCCTAGCTTGTGTAGTAGATTTTTTTGGGAGGAGGTGGTTTACCACAACCATTACTTAATTTATGGTGGGCAAAAGGGCGATAGAATAGAGGGAGCTAGTGAATGGAGGGCCCAGGTGCAAAATTCAGGGCCCCCTCGCAACTTCTCTGTCCATTCATTGGGGTCAATAGAAAATGCAAAAATATATGTATGTTCAGGTCACATTTACGGTGATCCCATCATCTTCCCATAAAGTAATTATTTGCGATCCTCATCCAATTAATTATGAATCTTCCTTTATTGCCAGTATCAGAGGGCCCTACCCTGTCGTGGGCTCAGAGACACAGGGGAGGGGTGGAGAGAGACACAGGGGAGGGGTGGAGAGAGACACAGGGGAGGGGTGGAGAGAGACACAGGGGAGGGGTGGAGAGAGACACAGGGGAGGGGTGGAGAGAGACACAGGGGAGGGGTGGAGAGAGACACAGGGGAGGGGTGGAGAGAGACACAGGGGAGGGGTGGAGAGAGACAGAGGGGAGGGGTGGAGAGAGACAGAGGGGAGGGGTGGAGAGAGACAGAGGGGAGGGGTGGAGAGAGACAGAGGGGAGGGGTGGAGAGAGACAGAGGGGAGGGGTGGAGAGAGACAGAGGGGAGGGGTGGAGAGAGACAGAGGGGAGGGGTGGAGAGAGACAGAGGGGAGGGGTGGAGAGAGACAGAGGGGAGGGGTGGAGAGAGACAGAGGGGAGGGGTGGAGAGAGACAGAGGGGAGGGGTGGAGAGAGACAGAGGGGAGGGGGTGGAGAGAGACAGAGGGGAGGGGGTGGAGAGAGACAGAGGGGAGGGGGTGGAGAGAGACAGAGGGGAGGGGGTGGAGAGAGACAGAGGGGAGGGGGTGGAGAGAGACAGAGGGGAGGGGGTGGAGAGAGACAGAGGGGAGGGGGTGGAGAGAGACAGAGGGGAGGGGGTGGAGAGAGACAGAGGGGAGGGGGTGGAGAGAGACAGAGGGGAGGGGGTGGAGAGAGACAGAGGGGAGGGGGGTGGAGAGAGACAGAGGGGAGGGGGTGGAGAGAGACAGAGGGGAGGGGGTGGAGAGAGACAGAGGGGAGGGGGTGGAGAGAGACAGAGGGGAGGGGGTGGAGAGAGACAGAGGGGAGGGGGTGGAGAGAGACAGAGGGGAGGGGGTGGAGAGAGACAGAGGGGAGGGGGTGGAGAGAGACAGAGGGGAGGGGGTGGAGAGAGACAGAGGGGAGGGGGTGGAGAGAGACAGAGGGGAGGGGGTGGAGAGAGACAGAGGGGAGGTGTGGAGAGAGACAGAGGGGAGGTGTGGAGAGAGACAGAGGGGAGGTGTGGAGAGAGACAGAGGGGAGGTGTGGAGAGAGACAGAGGGGAGGTGTGGAGAGAGACAGAGGGGAGGTGTGGAGAGAGACAGAGGGGAGGTGTGGAGAGAGACAGAGGGGAGGTGTGGAGAGAGACAGAGGGGAGGTGTGGAGAGAGACAGAGGGGAGGTGTGGAGAGAGACAGAGGGGAGGTGTGGAGAGAGACAGAGGGGAGGTGTGGAGAGAGACAGAGGGGAGGTGTGGAGAGAGACAGAGGGGAGGTGTGGAGAGAGACAGAGGGGAGGTGTGGAGAGAGACAGAGGGGAGGGGTGGAGAGAGACACAGGGGAGGGGTGGAGAGAGACACAGGGGAGGGGTGGAGAGAGACAGAGGGGAGGGGTGGAGAGAGACAGAGGGGAGGGGTGGAGAGAGACAGAGGGGAGGGGTGGAGAGAGACAGAGGGGAGGGGTGGAGAGAGACAGAGGGGAGGGGTGGAGAGAGACAGAGGGGAGGGGTGGAGAGAGACAGAGGGGAGGGGTGGAGAGAGACAGAGGGGAGGGGTGGAGAGAGACACAGGGGAGGGGTGGAGAGAGACACAGGGGAGGGGTGGAGAAAGACACAGGTGAGGGAGACGGGGGGTGAAAAGACACAGGTGAGGGAGACGGGGGGTGAAAAAAGACACAGAGGAGGGAGGAAAGACTCACGGGATGGAAAGTGACACAGAGGAGGGAGGAAAGACTCACGGGATGGAAAGTGACACAGAGGAGGGAGGAAAGACTCACGGGATGGAAAGTGACACAGAGGAGGGAGGAAAGACTCACGGGATGGAGAGGGAGGAGAGACTCACGGGATGGAGAGGGAGGAGAGAGACACAGAGGAGAGAGGAGAGAGACACAGAGGAGAGAGGAGAGAGACACAGAGGAGAGAGGAGAGAGACACAGAGGAGAGAGACACAGAGGAGAGAGGAGAGAGACACAGAGGAGAGAGGAGAGAGACACAGAGGAGAGAGGAGAGAGACACAGAGGAGAGAGGAGAGAGACACAGAGGAGAGAGGAGAGAGACACAGAGGAGAGAGACACAGAGGAGAGAGACACAGAGGAGAGAGACACAGAGGAGAGAGACACAGAGGAGAGAGACACAGAGGAGAGAGACACAGAGGAGAGAGGAAAGAGACACAGAGGAGAGAGGAAAGAGACACAGAGGAGAGAGGAAAGAGACACAGAGGAGAGAGGAAAGAGACACAGAGGAGAGAGGAAAGAGACACAGAGGAGAGAGGAAAGAGACACAGAGGAGAGAGGAAAGAGACACAGAGGAGGGAGGAAAGAGACACAGAGGAGGGAGGAAAGAGACACAGAGGAGGGAGGAAAGAGACACAGAGGAGGGAGGAAAGAGACACAGAGGAGGGAGGAAAGAGACACAGAGGAGGGAGGAAAGAGACACAGAGGAGGGAGGAAAGAGACACAGAGGAGGGAGGAAAGACTCACGGGATGGAGAGGGAGGAGAGAGACACAGAGGAGAGAGGAGAGAGACACAGAGGAGAGAGGAGAGAGACACAGGAGAGAGGAGAGAGACACAGGAGAGAGAGGAAAGAGACACAGAGGAGAGAGGAAAGAGACACAGAGGAGAGAGGAAAGAGACACAGAGGAGAGAGGAAAGAGACACAGAGGAGAGAGGAAAGAGACACAGAGGAGAGAGGAAAGAGACACAGAGGAGAGAGGAAAGAGACACAGAGGAGAGAGGAAAGAGACACAGAGGAGGGAGGAAAGAGACACAGAGGAGGGAGGAAAGAGACACAGAGGAGGGAGGAAAGAGACACAGAGGAGGGAGGAAAGAGACACAGAGGAGGGAGGAAAGAGACACAGAGGAGGGAGGAAAGAGACACAGAGGAGGGAGGAAAGAGACACAGAGGAGGGAGGAAAGACTCACAGGATGGAGAGGGGGGAAAGACACACGAGGGAGGGGGAGGAAGTAGAGGAGGGGGCTCACAATGAGCGCCAAAGGCGCTCATTGCAAGGCCCTTGATGAGAGCCAAAGGCACTCATCGAAAGGCCAGTAAAGAGGGGGAAGAGGCCCGCAGTGTGTGACAAACACCATTGCCAGGCTTCAAATTTTATTGCCGTAATTTTTGGCAGGCAAGTCGCTAAAATTATATATATATAAAATCTTGGACACAGTGATGGCGATATCGGATATATTTTACTCACCCTTCTCGGTCTATCTGAGGAAGTGGGTGCTTTGGGGGATTTCGCAGTTTTCGGTGGAATTGGGTAAAATCTAGCTTTTCTGGTTGTAAATCCCAAGTTGCACCACTAGGGAAAATAAAAAAAAGCACAAGTCAAACAACTATCAGGGTTAATCATTCCTGTGAAAATATTAAGAAAGGAACATTGAAAACTGGAAACCTACTGCTACATAAAAACACATACATTATAACAATGTACAGATTCCTATTTTAACCGGGATTTCATTAATTTAAAAAAACTGTAATAATAATAATAATAATAAAAATGAAGCAACCTAGTTAAAATATTTATATAAAATAAAAATATAAATGTATTTGCTGGGGCATTTCAGTGGCCCTTTAAATAATAAACCACCAATAGATTTTAAGCTTACTTTTGATTTCAGGGTTAAGGTTTCAGCAGACCCCCTTTTCTCCATCTAATGCCTATGGGGGGGCGTTGGATCTGCAGAGGAAGGAAAGAGCAGGGGTGTCCAAACTCGGTCCTGGAGGGCCACACCCAGGCCTGGATTTGTAGATATCCTTTCTGTGCACAGGTGACTTAATCAGGATGACCGAAGAGACGATTGACTCACCTGTGTGCAGCAGGGATATCACCAAATCCAGGCCTGTGTGTGGCCCTCCAGGCCCTCCCTGGGATAGAGTATCCTATACAGTCAGCCTCCTGGACAGATCATTAAAGAATGAGTGGCTCTCTAGGTTTGTGTGTATATAAGTTAGATATCATGGGCTGTGTATGTATATAAGTTAGATATCATGGGCTGAGTATACAGGTATCTTACCTTATTGAATCGAATGTACTGGCTGCCCAGATGTCGGTCCCCAGCATGTCCAGGGATCCTTCTTTGTTGCCGTTCTATAAAAAAGACAAAATATTAACCCCGTGAACACAGCAACTTACACAGGTGGATCATGTATGACATAAAAGCTGAAGATAAACTTAAATTTAAAATATAATTAACAATTTAATAAACTATACTACATAAAAAAAGAGAGGATTAATCCCCGTCATAGGAGGCGGACACCGCAATACTACACGGCTTCATTTTATCTGCGTTCATCTCATTGGCGGGGGGGCCGGGGGGGGGGGGGGGGTTTGTCTTCCTTCAATCAATCCATTTGCTCACATCCTTGGTCCGTATGGAAGGTTCCTGGATGTTATTAGATTAATAACATCCCTATGTATATTATTACTTTTATGTAATTTATTTTGTTAAGATGGGCTAATAAACTCTGTTTCACTGCCTAAAATCAAACTAATAGTCCCTGTATGGATCTGCTCACTGCAGCTCATGAAGACACAGACTCTGCTGTACTTAATGTGCAGTCTCATACTAACCAATCAGTGACCATTTCTCAGCAACATGCATCCGAGGTGTGGTCCCAGATGGGCTAGTATAATACAATGCATATTCGACCCTACAGAGTCTGTGTCTGCTAATGCTGCAGAGGGCAGACCCATACAGGGACTATTTGTTTGCTTTTAGGCAGTAACTACAGACCTTATAAGCGCTTCTTTATAAAATAAAGTACATAACATTAAGGGAAGAGACGCGCGCGGGAAGAGACGCGCGCGGGAAGAGACGCGCGCGGGAAGAGACGCGCGCGGGAAGAGACGCGCGCGGGAAGTTTTTAAAAGATGCTGATGCCTCAGCCTAAAGATGATGCTTTCACAACTATTTTTTAGTCACAATAACTGAAAAGTTGTTTATATTTTACATTAGTGAGCTTTTTACCACTCACTGCCACTAGAGGGAGATACACACCAAGCAAACGCACAGTAATAAGTGGAGGGGCACATGCACACACCATATTTATTAATGCTGCACATCCTGAACCCAATCACACCCTGACAGAGCTCTGAATCACAGCATTAATTACCAGAGAAGCGCTTTTATATTCCATTGATCTACTCGCTCCCGCTATATCAGCTGGGAATACCCAGAATGCAATTACTGTGTGCGAGGCCAGCTTTGCACGCGCAGCCCGAGGAGATTTCTAGAACCCGGTTAAACCTAAAATAGTGAAAGTAAATGCCTCTGATGAGCTTGTTAAATTCAACAGGTTCTGCAAGGACCAAAAATCACAAGCACCCTGCAATTGGCAATGTACTATCGTTGCTAAAACCATTTCTACAGGACCTGAGAGCTTGTGGCCTCAATAAATCCTACAGTGCAGCTTGACTCCTGCTGAAAACAATCAGAAACAGTAACTTTTTTTTTTTTTTTTTTTTTTTTTTTTACACATTTGCTACTTTTTCTTGGTTGTTCTACATCATGATGCACAGCAGTATTAACGAGTTCCCTTTAACTTTTAGGGAATTAGAATTTTGTTGTTTAGTTGCTCAGTTGTATCCAACTCTCCTTGACCCTATGCACCACAGCATGCCAGGCACATCCGTCAGCCTCTACTCCTCGGAGATCCATCATGGTCATGCTCATTGCTTCAATGACCTAATATATCCGTCTCTGCCGCCTTCTTCGTGTGCCTTCAACCTTCCCCAGCCTCGGAGTTTTCTACCTTAGTAATGAATACACGGCTTATTTTACAGGTAAGTGCACACGCAGGTTCTAATTAAACCCCTTGTGTCCAAGGCCAATGTGCAGAGACACATAACCTGGTGTAAGAAAGAACCTGGACCCCTGAGCAATGGGGCAGAGTAATAAGGTCCGATGGGGCATCTTTCACCTTATTTGCTAAATGTGGACAGGGTTACGTTGGAGAAAGTCAAAGAAACCCTCACGCCAAACGTAAGATATGGTGGACAATCCATACGAGTATGGGCAGTTATTAGGTCCAGTGGTTGTATAACGATCAAGGGAAATTAGACCATTTTACAGGCCCAGGTGCACCATATGGTGCAAACAACGCTCCTTTGTGATGTTCCAGGGAGATAAAGCCCCCAGACACACTGCGAACACACATCCAGGATTGGGGTCATGGACAGCAGGATAAAGTCAACTTCCATGGCCTCCAATCACCAGATCTAGACATCGTCATATCTTTATGGGAGCATGAAGGAGATCACCACCTCCCTCATCCATTAAAGACCCGCAGCTTCCTTCTTGGTGACTGGGCAATATCTACTACACACAGATGAGGATTTGTGTGACATCATTCCGAGCTGATCTGAAGGTACTCGCTCTCGTTGAGCTTCAGTCATTTCCAGGTATGATACAAGCCTCAAATACAATAAATAGAACCTGAACCCTCATTGGTCATTGTGTTCCATCTTTATAGTGAAGAGATGTTTTTATGACTTCTATATACAAGTGTCTGATATTACAGTAAGTGTTCACGTTCTCAGTGTTTCGCTGTTGTGCGCATGTGAGTCTATCAGACAGAGGCAATGTTTGAGTCAATGCAGGGAATCCTTGGCACTCAAGGATTGATGTTGCCTAACTAATATAGTAGGGTGCAACATGTTATACTAACAAAGGTATATGGAAGGTTCCTGGGTGTATATATAAATAACCGTTAATAAAGCCCCAGGTTCTGATGGAATACATCCAAGGGTACTGAGGGAACTGGTTCTGTAACAGCCAAACCTAATTTTTCAGGATTTACTCAACACAGGGTCTCTACCAGATGACTGGAGAAAAACAGAGGTGATACCTATATGTAAGAAGGGAGCAAGCGCAAATCCAGGGAATTATACACCAGTGAGCCTCACTTCTGTAGTGGGCAAGCTTTTAATAAGGGATAATATACGATTATAAGTAGGAGCCAACGTGGATTTATGAGGGATAGGTCATGTCAAACAAATTTAATTAGTTTCTATGAGGAGGTTAGTAGGAACTTGGATCAAGGCAACTCAGTGGATGTAGTCTATTTGAATTTTGCAAAGGCTTTTGATACAGTGCCACATGGGAGACTATTGGGCAAACTAAGGGATACAGGAATTGCAGTAAATATCTGTTCATGGATCGAGAGCTGGCTAAAAGACAGGAAGCAAAGGGTTGTTGTAAATGGAACATACTCCAATTGGACTAATGTGGTAAGTGGGGTTCCTCATGGTTCAGTATTAGGTCCTCTCCTTTTTAACATATTTATGAATGATGTAGAAGTAGGACTTAAAAGTATTGTCTCCATTTTTACTAATGACAGGAAGTTGTGCAAGGTAATTAAATTGGATAATGTGCTTTCCCTCCAAATGGATTTACATAAATTTTTTGGAGCAGGCTCCCCGTTCGTCTCCGATTCCGGTGCTATTTAATTGAAAGAGCCTGCAAGTTACGAGCCGAAAGCCGACTCTGTAAACCATGCACTTGTGCGTAGCTGTTCAGGGCGGGAACATGATCAATTAAGCAAGACTGTAACCTCCCATTTCTAAAAATTGAAAATGAGACCGCCATCATTACGGCAGTAAAACATGGAGGTTACATGTCAATCAATTAGGTTCAGGGGTCCGATATGCGATGGGACACAAAATTATAAAAATTAATGCAATATTGTCTATATGGGTGGCCTGATATGTTTTAACTCATTGATTCCCGAGATATATAAGCCCAAAATGAAAAACAAATTTATTTTATTGCCGATTTGTCCTTCATTTACAGTGCAGTATTGATTTTTTTATTTGCATTTACATTGCTACGATCAGGTTTTTTAACCCCTTGCAGGCCCTCTCTAGGATTTTCTCCTACATTTGCCCTTTACAGTTGTGAAAACATTTACAGGCTTGGGGAATTGGAGCAATTGAATAGCGATTTTTGCGCTGGTTAAACTCTTTCATGACCGCAAGAGTCACAATCGCTAATTTTTTAAGCTCGTAACCCGTAAACATTCCGGAGGCTGCAAAAAGACGCAAATTAAATAGCAAATTAACTTACGGCCTCAGTCACAGGCTCCAGTAACTTGCGATAGCTCAAATGAATTGGGCTCAATGTTTGCATATGCTGCAGAGGGCAGACCCATACAGTGACTATTTGTTTACTGTTAGGCAGTAAAACAGAGCTTATAAGCACTTCTTAATAAAATAAAAGTAAACAGATATACAGGGATATTATATACCTAGTAAAATCCAGGAACCTTTTATAACCATATAATATATGACACCTGTGTGTGTGTGTGTGTATATATATATATATATATATATATATATATATATATATATATATATATATATATATATATATATATATATATATATATATATATATATATATATATATATAACCTGCAGCACACCTTGTGGAGCGCGCTGTTTTGCCTCAGCACTAGGTGTAGGTGGCTTGTTGGCTGACTGGAATGTAAAGATTTTCACCACAGAGCCTCACACAAAACTGCAGTGGGTTGTGATTTTGGCATAAAAATGAAAGGCTCCATCTGCTTAGTGAACAAGCGCGCAGACAGTCGCTCTCATCACGTCCCATCAATAATTCACAGATATGGCTTCTAGAAATATTCAGGGAAAAAAAACACCTTTCTGGCTTTTATGACACATTGAGTTTGTTCTTTTTTAACCCAATATATACATTTCAATGTGTTTAGTCATGTCCGACTCTTTGTGACCCTATGGACCGCAGCCTGCCCACTTCCCCTCTGAGCTTCCTCAAGCACATGTTTATTGCTTCAATTACCTTGTCTACTCATCTCCGCCATCGCCTTAGTGTGCCTTCAATCGTTCCCATCTTCTTTAGGGAATCCTGTTGTCTCATTATATGGCCAAAATATTTGAACTTCAACCTAATGATCAAATCTTCCAGTGAGCAGTTTGTCTTTATTTCCTGTAGTACTAATGTATTGGATTTTCTTGCAGTCCCAGGGACTCTTAGTGGTTTTCTCCAACACCACAATTCAAAGGCGTCAATTATACACCGCTCAGACTTCTTTAAATTTCAATGTATACTACACCTTCAGAGATGTTCTTTGTCTTATCTTTTCACCAGCGAAGCGCTTTTGAGCACAATCCAGAGTTGAAAACTTACATTTGAACTTTAGTGTTTTTATGGGCTGTTACTCTCCACCCACAATTAGGTGTGGGGACTCCTCCCTCTGGCAGGGAGGAGTCAACGCAGAAGACGCTCATTGCACTGCAAGCTTCGTACTTTGCCGCTGACCGCGAAGAACGCACGCGGGACTTTGAAAATAAAACATACGTCATTCAGCGCGTAACACGCAAACATTCAGCAGACACACAGGGAAGTCAGTGAGTGCACCAAATGGATGATTATCTCCGCTGCTTCTCTAATATAGTGGTACCTCGGTACTTGTCGACCTCACAATTTGATATGATGCGAAGAAAAATGCCTCAGCATGCATCATTTGCTTGGTACTTGTCACACGCTAAGACCTGTATGAGTCAATTTACATCACTCCTTATGGGAACTTTGGTACTCGCTGTTTTTGTCACTCGTCATGCCTTATAGAACAAATTAACGAGTACCAAGGTACCACTGTAATATTGTTCAGCATGTAATTTATAATCAAGGTAGCACTGATGCCACGTCATTATATTTGACTAGTAAAGGGTAATATTAGGGCTTAATAATATCAAATACAATAATCTCTGCTATAAGATGCGAGGAGCAACACTGTGTTACCACAAGGTGGTCTCAGTGCCCAAGGTCACTTTCTACTTGACCATCTTTGGTGACGCTACATGGTATTGCTCACAGCTTTATTGACGTACACAGCTCCTTTACCACTACAAAGTAGGGGTCCAGAAGGGGTTTAAACATTAAATGCTTTCAATATATGAATTCCGTGTACCTGGTTATAGTTCTGGGAAGGCCCCTTCGTCTTTGGCGAGGTCTTGTTAACATCCAGTTGGTCGTTACATTCCACCGTCCACTACAAAGACAAGAAACGGGTCAAAATCACCATGAGCACTGCGTGTGTGTTGTAGAACCATGAACAGTTTGGGTTAAAATTATTATTATAACCCAATAAATATAGTAATATTTATAATTTTAAGAAATCGGAATTATAAAAAAAAAAAAAAAAGAATAATAAAAAAAAAAAAAAAAAAAAAAAAAAAAAAAAAATCACACTTTACAGAAGCGGAAAGCCTGGCAGGCTGTCAGCTTTAAACCCCGCCCACTTACTTCCTGTTTCTATGCATGAGCGGTGCCAGCACACAGTAGAGCTGATCAGACGGCGCCGCTCATGCAAACATACAGGTTGTTTCAGGCTCGTTAACTTCTTCTGAATACATTAGAAAGATTTATCTTTTTTTATAATTTAATATAAATGAAAAAAAGTAAACTTTATGATTTTATATATAATTTTTGTTATGAAAACCCCCAAAATATCATATTTAAAAAAAAGAATGGGTTGGAAATGTTAAACATGTTCCTTCAGCTTAGAGCTGTGTTATTATATTAACCATATATGTCGTTACTCCTCGTCACAAGTGATGACCCTAAACACCGCAAATAGGGTAAGATATGGATGAGCAAAGGAACATGGACATAATATAGACTTATATAGCATTCTATAGATGTTTTTAATTTGTTTTAAAAAAAAAAAAAATAGAATGGCAAAGCTTACAAAAAAAAAGTAATGGAAATGCAGCTCTGCAACACTTTCAAGACCTATATTTGACAATTTCCAATTTGGGAGTATGAGCTGTCAATTTGGAATAAAAGTCTTAATGATGTAAAAGCATTCTACAGGCGGATTCAATGCAAAGTCTATTAAAGTGCCACTGTAATGGTCCAGCGTGCACGACTTAAAGGCCAAGTGCCACCTACAATGAAGTTTATTTTATAATAAGAACACGCCTACACAAGATTAACAAAGTAAAATATTTGAAACTTGCCTAGTTTGCTCGTAACTCGACCTCGATTTTGGAGAGCGGAAGTGGCCAATTTAAGTCCAATGAGGACATTTAGATTATGGAGTTGATTAGGTCAAATGTTCAAGAGCCGGTTCAAGAACAAGTCATACTGCAACTCGCTTGTGACAGTTACATTATTTTTCCATGGTCTTCAGCAGCTCACATCACTTATATACAGAGGCCTTGTAGCAATGAAAGGCGAGTGATAAAACGTTTACACATATAGGCGCCCCCTCCCTTCTCATCACAATGGAGATTGACAGTTATATGGATAACTACAAACACCTTATGCTGTGATCACACCCCATCCGCCCTCAATGAAACGTTTCACAGCCGTATAACTTGTTTAAATATCAATACATACAATAAAATTTATTGTGGCTTTGTAGGTGATCTCATCAAAAGGAAAAGGCTTTATTATCATCATTTTAGGGCAATATTAATATTCTTAAAGGGCCCTCAACAGGAAGTTGATTAACCGGATATCCCTACTTAGTATTTGCTTTTATATTTGTGCTAGAGTGTGTCTTTGCTTTGTTCAGTCATGTCTAACTCTCGTTGACCTCATGGACTGGAACATACCATGCCGATCCACTTGGTATTCATTGCAGAGAATACTGGACTGGGTTGCCAGTTCCTTCCCCAATGGACCACAGCATAAAGCTCCTGGTCTCCCATCCAAGTACCGACCAGGTCCAGCCCTGCTTGGCTTCAGGGTGGTGTGACCTCTTGGTTCCCAGATATATATATTATTATCTGCTATGGGGTTCAGAACATGCTCCAATTTATGGAGTGAAATGACGAATAAATTGGTTCTCTGCCCTTAAACAACTGGTAAAATAAAGTGTAAAGGAATAATATGCAGTGAATATAAAGGATTACACTCTAGAACAAAGATAAAGGCAAGGGCTTGAAGATCAAAAATGTTATTTTTTTATGACATTATTTGATCAAGTATTTGTTATTACAGTTAAACATGATACCATATTCGGACCGTTTAATGTGTAAATGGCAGACAAATAAAATAAATAAAAAATGTACTTTTAAATTATGCTACAGGTAATGCAGTAGGACCCCCATTATACTTAAAGGGCCAGTGTGGTTAATTTTTCTATATGGTCTTTTGAATAACTAAACTTTAAAATGGGCAAAAGTTTTAGAAATTAGAAAGAAAAACAAGCTTTACATACTTTTTTATGTAATTTTAATGGCTATTTTAGTTGATTGCATTTGCTCTTGTAACCTAATCAGCTTTCCATTACTCATATATTGAAAGCAATAGCAGTTTTAGCTGCCACATTGTGCAGATCTGAACGTTTACCTGTATTCCAAGTCTCCTCCCATCTGAGGAAGCTGGTCAGCAGAAATCAAACTGGTTTAAATTGTGTAAAAAATGATAGTAAATTAAAGGCTGGATTTTTTCAATCTAGAAACAGTTTTTGCCTATTTCTGAAAGCAGGTATTTAAAGATTGCATGAAGAGACTTAAATATCTATTAGTTCATTGTGCAGTGGACCTTTAGTTACCGATCACTCACCTGGGATACATTAGACTGTGTCTGATCACTCTCCTCGTCGCCTTCGGTCTTGTCGGTCAGTAGTCCTTGGACTTGGTATTCCAAAACATAGCTATCAATAAACCTCTCCAGCTCCTCAATCTCCTGGGACCGGCTGCTCCCGGCTTCTGAGGACGCCGACGCCACCGAGGAGTTTTCCATCACTTCTGGCTTGGCTGCAGGAAAAAGAGGTGGAGGTGAGTGAGTCAGGAGGCACGAGAACTACCAATGACATTCAGAGAGGCATACTAATAGAGGGTTATTATTATTTATTGTTATTAAAAATAATATATTCAGGAGAAGAAGATTAATATTCTTGATAATATCATTAATAATAATAATAATAATAATAATATCAAGAATAATAATGTTATTCTTGCTAATAACAATCTTGCTAATAATAATAATAATAATAATATAATTCTTGCTAATAATAATATAATTCTTGCTAATAATAATATAATTCTTGCCAATAATATTATTAATCTTGATATAATAATAATATTCTTCTTGATAATAGTATTATAATAATAACAATAATAATAATAATAATATCACCATCAAAGAATAATAATGTTATTCTTGATAATATTCTAGCTAATAATAATAATAATAATAATAATAATATAACTTGATAATAATACCACTGACAGAGTGGCATGCTAATAGAGGGTTATTATTATCATTAATAATAATAAAGATTATTCTTGCTGATGATAATAATAATAAATATTATTCTTGATGATGATGATGATGATGATGATGATGATGATGATGATGATGATGATAATAATAATAATAATATTCTTGATAATATTATCATCGTCAAGTATAATAATATTTTTATTAAGTAGATTATTAAGAAGATTATTATTATTATCAAGAATATTATTATTGGCAAGAATATTATTAGAAAAACATTATTGATGATGATAATATTATTCTTGCTAATAATAGTAATAATATTCATGATAATAATATTCTTAATAATAATAACATTATTATTCTTGATAACACAATTATAATTGGACAATGGAGTGCTTATACTATAGGGTTTCATTTATTAAATTAGCAATTAATTCACAAAAAAAAAAAATCAATATAAATGTGACCGTCACCCAAAATCAAGTTTTTTAAGTTATTCTTAAAGAGCAGGAAAAACTGTTATCCATTTTCTTTTTGAATTAGGATTACAGTCAGCTTGCCTGTCTCTGTAGTGGCTAAAATAAAGACCTGTAATGTTATCTGGCAGTTAGACCCCTCTCCAACCCTTTTCAAACACTCTGAGCGGCACATTTGCAGGAGCTGCATTTCTTTCTTTTTTTTATTATTTCAGAAGTGATTGGCTAGTACAATTTATTGCCAGTTTTAAAGTCTCTTTAAAAATGAAAGCAGCTTCCTGTTGGGGTGAAAGTGTTCCTTTAAATAAATAGGTTCAATGTTACATGTGAACTATGGTGTTTCAGGGAGTTCTTTACACCAGTTATCAGGAGGATCTAAACCGGAGGTTTTTGTCCGACTAGTTTCGGAAAGTGGCCAGAAAAAAGTTTAGTACAGCCTCCTGGCCAGATTCTCTCCCTGGACACCTGACATGGGGCGAAAATTATTCTCAAACACTGCAGTTCAACTAAGTGTTTTTTTTTTCTTTTTTGTGAAATAGTGATTTTATTGCTAATTAGTAACAAATGAAATAAAATATACAAATGAAACCATATTGTGCGAGTGACACAGTTGGCCATAAAGCTTTGTTTGTAAAGATCCAAAATGATAAAGGCGGCTATATACAAGGAATATGGCAAATTAATGATCAATAATATCAATGAAATCAGGACAATACAGAAGTGAGGGACATGCTCCCAAGAGCTTACATTCTACAGAATAGGGGAATGTGCGTAGAACCCCATGAACCAGATGTACCAGCAGCAGTGGAGTTAAATAATGGCCTACAAAATAATTTGGGGCCCTCCTTGCATCTTCTCTATGCACCCCTTGGGGTCAATAAAATGCCAAAAATATATGTAGATGATCAGAACACCCCGATGGTGATCACATCACCTTTATATAAAGTAATATCTGCCACATACATAAGATTCCTCATTACTGCCAGTAGTAGAGAGCCCCTTCCTAGACACTGGTGCTTTGCACCTACTGCACCAGCATTCGCTCTGCCGCTATGCACCAGATCTTATTTAAAAATTTACCCTGTAGGACGACATGGAGCTGTAAAGGTTCTCGGTCACATCAGTACACGTCTGAATAAGCTTTATACCATCCCAGAGAAATAAGCAAGCTTGCATCACATTTATAGTTGTGGTAATGCGCGTTTGTGTGGAACGCTCGCAATTACCGCCGCAAATTATGAGTTACACACAAAACTTGCATTACAGAGAGCCACGAATGCGCAGAGGGTGAGGAGACGGGGGGGGAGAACAGAGACACGGGGAGGGAGAGGGGGGAACCAGACACAGGGGATGGGGGGGGGGCAGAGACACAAGGGAGGGAGAGGTGGGAACCAGGCACAGGGGATGGGGGGGGGGCAGAGACACAAGGGAGGGAGAGGTGGGAACCAGGCACAGGGGATGGGGGGGGGCAGAGACACAAGGGAGGGAGAGGGGGGAACCAGACACAGGTGATGGGGGGGCAGAGACACAAGGGAGGGAGAGGGGGGAACCAGACACAGGGGATGGGGGGGGGGGAGAGACACAAGGGAGGGAGAGGGGGGAACCAGACACAGGGGATGGGGGGTACAGACACAAAGGAGGGAGAGGGGGACAGACACAGCGGAGGGAGAGCAGGGGAGAAAAAAACAAACAAAAAAGCAACAAAAAGCCATGTCCCTTTAAGTTTAAAAAAATGTCTGACTAAAACCATAAAAAAAAATAAAATAAAAAAAAAAATCAGGAGAAATGGCAAAAAGCCAGTTTAATTAAATATAAAAAGTGTCTAATGGACCCTGGAGGCATCCATGATAGTGAGAGGGACATTTACATTTTTGCAGGACAAAACTTGCATTTATTGAAGCAAGCTACCCTGCTTCTGAGCATATGTGGGGTAGCTGTCCAATTAGAAAAGTTCCAATGATTTACCAAATCCCCCACACCATCCTCCACTGTAGATAAAACTTTCCCTCAGACTCCAAGCTATCAGGAAGTATTCACGGCAGACGAGACGGAGACGTTCTATATGCAAACAGAATATTCAAAAGCGAAAAGTTTGATAATGTTGGGAGTTTGTTGCATACTTTACAAATATGTGAAGTTTTCCTAAAAAAAGCTGGAGCCATGTAATTATAATCTAGGGCTGTATCGGTTTAGTTTGAGACAACAATTCATTTTCCATATTAGCCGGCATTGATTAGTCTGGTGACCTATTACTGGATTCTCCACCATGGATCGTCTGGCCTTGCTCTGTGTAACCCTTCGAGGCTCTGATCCCAATGTTAGCAAAGCTTTTATCTACCCAAACTAATTACTCAAACATCAGCTGCCCTTGTTCCCATTTATTGCTGTATTTGAAGGGTTTCTAGGTAAATCCCCAACTTAATCCTTGAGAAGCTTCACCTTTATCCTATAAACACATATAAAATAAGGTTGGGTTTACAAGGTTGGTGTAAATCAACAAGGCAGGACCAAGATGATATTTCAGGAAAGAGATGCTCGTCCATAATGAATGGAAAAAATATAAGGGCTGGGCATGCTCTTCTTCCTAAATTACCCCCACAGTGACAGAAAGGCATCCTTCAATAAAGAAACTTTCAATCTTAAAAGTATATGGAAGTTTGTGGGATATCCTGTGTGTGTTTGTCTCTCTGGGCGCATCTCATATCAAATCACTTTATTGAGTAATTCTGTATAAATTTTAATTCAAAGTTCATCTAAAGTTTCTTGTGTGAGCTCCACCCCCGAGGTACCTAGGCATCCTAGCCAATGAGCTGTGCGAATCCGCTGTCAGTATCATGGCTGCCTTCCGAGCAGCCAGTGAGAGAAATGTATACATTGTTTTACTTTTTCGCTGATCACAGCTAATTATGAATTTTATGCTAATTCAGCTTGGATTTTCAGGGGTGTTCCTTCTCAAAAATCAACTGCCTGAAAACGGAAGAAATTAGGCAAAATTGTAGGGTAAGTTTATTAATGTTTATCTTGGGATTTTTTCATGTAAAAAAAAAAAAATGTTTTCATACACTACTGATTCTCCTCTATCAAATGCACTCATAATCCAGGAAACCCCATGATGCAATTTTGTGTCATTTTCACTTCTGAAATCCTGGCCTTTTGGGGTCCCCGATAGGACCGAGTTGCTCCTAATCTGAGCCAATATCATTAATCAAAATTAACAGTACTATTTTCTCATGCTGTATTCAATTTGAAATTCCATTTTCCAAATACAGGGTGTGTAATGTTTTTCAAAGGATTCTAGCCAGGACAAATATTATGTAGCTTCAGGCGTAAAGGGTTAAAAAGTCAGAGTGACACATGCAATGCTATAGATGCATCAGGTTATTGGCTTATTAGTTTGTTTTATGAGCAGAGGGGAGAGGGTGGGTGGCCCTGCGGGTACTTAAGTTTAGCATTTAATAGCTGTATCCTTGCAATTTGTGTTCTTATAAAATAATCATAACATCAGCAGTGACTGACGCAGCCTCAGATCTAGTAACTAAGGGCCTCATTCTATTAGCGTCCGCAGCCGTTGCGGGTCCGCAAGGACCGGCCGCAAGCTATTCGGCTATTCTATTCCCATCCGGCCGGGGATTCCGGCAGGCTTGCGGCCGGCGCCTTGTTATCTCTTCCGGCCGCTCGCGCCGGAGGAAATCCTTTGATCTAAAACGGCCGCATGGAAATCGGCCGTAAGAAAATCCTATTTGCAATTCAATTGCTCCGGGAACCCTCTCTGCAAGGCTAAAAACGAGCCGCAGCTTACTTGCAGGAAAGAGGTCCCGCTAGCACCAATTAAGCACATAAAATAGCTCTAATAAAGCCATCCTGCACTTTGAGAAGACTATAAAGTGATTTTCGGTGTTAGCAAAAATAGCACATAATTACCCTACACTCAAATCCGTAAAATATATATTTTTTAATATACGTAAAATATCCATGTAAAAAGTCCATAGGGCTTGGAGCACCTCAGACCCGCCCACGCCGCAGCCGGAAAATAAACAGTTAATTTGAACTCGG
This sequence comes from Discoglossus pictus, assembly GCA_027410445.1. NCBI lineage: Eukaryota > Metazoa > Chordata > Amphibia > Anura > Alytidae > Discoglossus > Discoglossus pictus. Next base: position 545,980,480 of record CM050163.1, read on the forward strand.
GTTTGGGCTGATGTGCAAGCTTGACAGTGGGTTACTATTAATCCTCATGTCCCCCAATATGATCCCTAGCATTTACAGAGCTTTACAGTGCCGTCTTGAATTTATTTTTGCGTTTTTAGATTTCAGAGCTTACGGACGTTTTCAAGATATGCGGCCGGCCGTAAAAGGAGATCCTTGCGGGGGCGGTATAATAGAATCGCGAGTTAACTGAACCCCCGCAAGGAATCGCAGCCTTACGGCCGGTTTACGGCCGATAATAGAATGAGGCCCTATGAATCCAGCTTAGTATGGTCTTCTTCTTCTTCTTTCCTTGCTGCTAATACAATGGAGGGTATTTTAGTCACCTTTCCTCTCGCTGCTCTATCTGGGCTACGGAGATTTGTACACCCCCTACCCCCACGCCTCATTTCTAGATCTCAGAGTCTTATACCAGTGGGCCCCAAATAAGGGCAAACAGCTGTCTGGCATTGTATTCCAACCTAAGGCCAACATAGAGAAAAAAAAAGACAGGAGAGAGAGAGAAAGAAAGACGAGCGGAGAGAGAGAAAAAGAAAGAAGAGCGGAGAGAGAGAGAGGGAGGAAAGAGGGAGAGAATTGGATGCAGCATAATGATGATGTCATTTAAGATTGAAAAGAATGTGGAAAAACTTGAGGAAGTCTGCTGGAATCTGACTAAACGCGTTGTTGCCCCTTAAGGATTATCAGTAATATTATTATTCTCTAAGTAGGATTTGAAGATGTTCTTTTTATAAAGTAAAGTAGTTTCTCTTTCACAGTTGGAGACGTGCAATATTATTTCATTCTTATAGTTTAAGATTTGCAAATATTTCTGTAGTATGATTTTCTAATATCGCTAGATATTATTGCATTTTCAAAAATAAATAAATAAAAAAAAAGGATTATATAGTCATATATTGTATTTATTATTTCACATACTTCTTTTAGTCGAAACAGACTTTTTATACGGTTTCATGTTAAAATGCATTAATTGTAGCAAATACAAAAAAAATTAAAATACATTTATAATTTTTTGATTATTTTTGGTACTTTTTACCCAGTGGGTGCTGTCTAACCAGAGGACCACATGTGGTCCCCAAGATGTTCTCTGTGGCCCAGGAAGGTTGTGTTCACAAATCTATCATGATTAAAATATGGGACAATTGAAACACTTAGCACATCAGATATAAATTGGCAAATCTTTAAAATTATTTTTTAATTTATAATTATTGATAATATCTTTGTATATACGTTTTTAAATTACTAATTTAAACCTGGCCACTGCAAATCTGACTCGCCACACTAAATAGATTGGACAGCACAGACCTAAAATAATAAAGAGAAAAAAATACTATAGTATCTGCATACTGTGCTGCTAATTGGCCGTCACGCTGTTAATTAGCCGTCGTGTCTAACATTTCAGCATATGCAATGCGATGGGTTTCATGGATTTCTTGTTGAATTTTCCTGGCTACAGACAGTTGCCAAATAAAGCATATTGGAATGAGAGCGCTGCCGGTTTAACTTGGCGTCTGTGCTGATTAAGATATATTTTAACAAACTGATCCAATTTTACTAAAGGGCTGCAGAGAACAACTTAGGTGAAAGAAACGAGGTATCATAAGCATTTCGTCACTTGGACCTCTGGTAGATCAAGGTTCTGGACTTCTGAATTCCTATTCACGCTCAATCTGCCCATTCAGTCACAACTATCTATTAATATACTAATGCACACTGTGAAATTTATAAGCAAAATATACTTTTATTCGTCCAAAAATACTGATACAATCAGATATTTGTTGAATCCAGATAGTGTAAAATTGATATAGTATCAACCAAACGCGTTTCGCTGCCAATTTTGCAGCTTCCTCAGTGATAAAACACTCTTATCCTACACGGACTGCTTTAGTGTGTGGAAAAGTCTACAACAGTTACATTAAACTGTTCTTAGAAATAAGTTAAGTGTATACATTTTTTTTTGAGGTTCACAGCGTTATTAAATGTAAACTAGTTAAAACACTCAAATAAAACAAAAACATAGCTAAGAGTCCCTTTAGGGCAAACAATGAAGGTTGTTGAATGGTCTCTCTCGCTCTATAATTAATATATATATATATATATATATATATATATATATATATATAATAAAGGAATAGTACATTAGTGATTCTATTTGAATGTCTAAAAAATAAGTTGATGAAAACTTATTTCCTGCTCAAATTTCTCAGAAATACAGTATATGCACTGCAGTCTGGGAAAACTGGGCGGGACATGCAAATGAGGCCACATAATGCACAATTACTCTGTCAATCCAAACCATTTTAAACATGGCTCCTTTTAAGCATATGCTTACTGTATTTCACAGTTTTAGGCATAGCAACAGATGGATTTTTCACAAACCAGGTCACTTAACCACATCACTTAACCACATACAGCACTGTTTCACGGTTACTGCCGATCCTCAGTATGGTGTGAGTGCAACAACACTGAAGAAATGCCCCTCTGCTCCAATGTAAAGTAGTAAGTGTACAGTCTGTATAACAGTGTAAATGTGCTGTCCCCTCAAAATAACTCAACACACAGCCATTAATGTCTAAACCGTTGGCAACAAAAGTGAGTACACCCCTAAGTGAAAATGTCCAAATTGGGCCCAAAGTGTCAATATTTTGTGTGGCCACCATTATTTTCCAGCACTGCCTTAACCCTCATGGGCATGGAGTTCACCAGAGCTTCACAGGTTGCCACTGGAGTCCTCTTCCACTCCTCCATGATGACATCACGGAGCTGGTGGATGTTAGAGACATTGCACTCCCACACTTTCCATTTGAGGATGCCCCCAAACACACATTCATACTGAAAATAATCAGCTCTGAGAATGTGGCTCTATGCATGGACTGGTAAGTGTTATACATTTGTGTCCACCCCTGTGATTACATCAATAGGTGTAAATCTGTTTCCTATATAACTGTAGGCAAATGTCTGAGAGCGGCTACTATAGCATTGATCCTTTTAAACAAATACAATAGTTGTGATTACTACACGTATCAATATCTTATGTAGGTAGAGAGCGCCAAGTACACGAATAACACACACAGGCTGAAAATAACCCGCTCCTCAGGAGATACCCAGAGCCTTCATCAGCATCTTCCCTGCGTGCCAAGATATGTCAGCTTAGAAATACTCTGCAAAGCCTCATCTTGTGTGTGTGCGCTACAAAACATGCGCTGCCTGGGGGTATATACACACCATGACCATCTGGGGGTATATACACAAACACACTGATATGTAACACAAACTTTACAGGTATATGGAAGGTTCCTGGATGTTACTAAGTATAGAATGTCCCTGTATGGGTCTGCCCTCTGCGGGGTATGACCAGATTCTGTAGTACTTGCTGCGTCTCATACTAACCAATCAGTAGTAATGGATTAACCATTAAGCAAAATAAGCACACGCCTAGGGCATCAAGGGAAGGGGCCACAAAAACCATTTCCATTGCTGGATTTACCATATGGTGCAAAACTGCAAATGGGGCATCTGACCCGGGTACCACAAAAAAGGGCTCCTACAATACATGAATAATTACACACACAATAAATATATACATATAAATACACATATATACATACACACAATAAAATAAATAAATAAATAAATTATATATATATATATATATATATATATATATATATATATATATATATATATATATATATATATACATATATATATACATATATATATATATATATATACATATATATATATATATATATATATATATATATATATATATATATATATATATACACACACACACACACACACACACATAATAATAATAATAATAATAATAATAATTACATTATTACTAATGGAGATTAATGATACACATTGTAATGTTTTATTATTGTTTATATATTGAATTACATATATATGGAGGCACCGAAATCTTTTAAGTGCTTAGGGCCTCTAAAGGTCATAATCCGGCCCTATCCGTGTACATCTCCCAGCAACATACTGCTGAGACGTGTCCTAGCCTATCAGAGATCACTACACTGCACATCCAGCCCTACAGAGTCTGTGTCTGCATAAGATGCAGTGGGGACTATTTGTTTGCTTTTAGGCAGTAAAAACAGAGCTTTTAATTGTTTCTTAATAAAGCAAAGTACATCAAAGTGAATATATACAGAGGTGTATAGTGACATGCCATATCTCTAAGCTCCTAAATTAGATATCTTGTATAAGTAAACGTGTCTTTCTCTGCGCTGTCCCTGCTCAAGTCTTGCGTGGCTCCCTTTGAGCGCCATTTGTTCTTTTGTCTATGTCTTGCTGGGCTCACAGTGTTACTGGCTTCGGCCTCGTTTTTACCCTTTTTTCTAACAGTTACAGGTTTTTGGCCGCCATTTTTTTTTTTATCACTTAGCCGAATTTCGATCTGCTAAAAACGCCAATGAAACCTAAAAATTAGCTTGTAAGTAAATATTTTAAGTAACTGGCGCCATACCGACGGCTTCCAAGTTACGGGGTTGAAAAAAATGCCACACGTTAAATTAGTAATTTTTAAAAAGGGTTGCGTGCCTTACGCTGATTGTGTGCTTCGGCGCTCATTGCCAGCCTTTTTCAAAGTTGTGTGGGCTTGCGATGGGCGCCATATGCACTTTTGGCGCTCATTGCAGCAAAGTCGGAATGGATTTGAGGCTCAGAGACAGGGCCCTTGCTTTGCTATGTGTTGATTTGTACTTACCTTTGCCTGGAACTTATCTTATGTACAGCGCCACGGAATATGTCGGCGTGTTATACATAAACTATAATAATAAAAGTGTGGTGATCCTCTCCTTACAGATAGTATGTTCATTACATTACTGATTTTTTAAATAATTTTTAGAAAACCTGGTTATTCCTTCAGCTGCTCAAACAAGACAATGGCTGGTGCCAGTAAAGAATAATTACATATATTACCTAAAAAAGAAAATGTATTTGGACTTCCCACTATCAAACCTACACACACTGTATTAACGTTTATTTGTAATGCGCCAACATATTCCTTAGCACTATACATGGAATAAGATCAAGGCAAAGCAATAGCAGTATTAATAAAGGATGGAGGGCTGAGTTTAGAATCCAATGTCCAAAGTGCTGTCTCCAAAGCACCATGCAAGATTGAAAACTCGCAAACTTACAGTCTAAAGGTGTAAGATGCTGACATCCTCATAACCTGTAGATCTGCAGCTTTAGCAGTAATACCACTCCCAGAATCCTCTGCATGGATGTACTCTGGGTATCAACATGCAAACAATAAGCTGGTGGCTGCTCCTTGAGGGGTTTAAAGAGGCTATGGCACCTAAAAAGTCAAGCTTTGTTGATGTTATTCTTAAAAGCATAAAACACTGGCTAGATGTTGTGATATCCATTTTTTTCTAAAGTGAATTAATCCTGGGACATTCCCGGTTTTGCTGCATTTATTTGCAAATGAGTTACTTGCGCATATTAATTAGCTGCTTTGATGTGATAATTAGCATTACAGTCTCTGTAGTGGGCAAAATAAAGACCTGCAATCTTACCAGGCAGTTAGAGCCGCCTCCAACCCTTATCAAGCGCACTGGAGCCGCCCATTAGCACACTGGAGCCGCCCACTAGCACACTGGAGCCGCCCACTAGCACACTGGAGCCGCCCATTAGCACACTGCAGCCTTATAATCACTTCTAAATATTTCAGAAATTATTTACTGTAGACAAAAACTGCTTGCACAATGTATAGACGGTTTTTAGTGCACTTTAGAATTAAACTAACCTCTGTTGCAGCGACTGGGACAATGTGAGGTTTTATGTTTGCAAGATACATGCACCATACCCTGACCTGACTTTTACTTTAGCACAGCTGTTCTTCCTACCCCCATGTACACTCCGACACCTGCATTCCTCTCTATGTATGCATGCTTGGGCTGATTTATTCACCTTTTTCTCGGTCACCTTATACACAAGGTCAGTAGTGTAATTATTACCTTCATTCACTGGCGGAGTCAACAAGTGAAGATTTGTACAAACTTGTAAAGAAAACACTCTGTCTGCATTCATGTGCAATAGAAGGAATGGAATCTACCATTCACAACAATGGATACATGGCTATAAACATGTAAAAATATCTAAATGTTATATTGTGTATTCTAAGGGAATTAAACCCCTTCTGAGTCACTAATTTATGCAGAATAATAATTTTTAAAAATTGTTGGCGCCACCGTGTCCCTTTAAAAAAGACACTGCAGTCCAATGCGTTTATTATTCTAATTTAGAGAATTAGTTTTGATAATGAACAAAAATGTCTTCATAACATAAAATAAATAATAATAATAAAAAAACAAAAAAAACAAACAAACACAATCTTTAATGGAACACAGTGAACAAATATATTTATTTGAAAAAAGTTTGCTAACAGTATAGTTAGGCCCCTTATGGATCGCTACCTTGCTGTGGTGAAGCTATGAGCTATACCATGTAAGTTTACCCAAGATAGGCAGGTGATAGCAGAGAGGTCAGACAAATCATGGGCCAATGGAGAAGGAACTGGCAACCCACTTTGGATTAGGGACCTCCACTCTGCATCTAATGGCCTATACTGTATGTCCTCATACCTTATAACTTGGCTGGTCTTGTATATTGCCTGTTGTAACCAATATGCTTTACTGTAGTCTTCTCAATAGAGCAACAGAAAATGTCAGATAATAATAATAATAATAATAATAATAATAATAATAATAATAATAAATACATTCTTTACATCCTCCTGTCGACGCGGAGGCTGCACAGGCTCCCTGGGTCAGCCCGCAGCGTCTCGTGACCCAACAGAGCCTGTAAGGCAAACCAGCCAATCAGAAGCGGCGGGGGCGAGACTTCCACCGCATTCGCGTGCCGGGAGTCAGTTTGGCGCGGTCTCCGTGGAAAACGGACAGAGGTCTGGGGGCTCATGCACAGAAAGCATTCTATAAGTATGAGGTTATAACTGAGAATACCCCAGCTTAAAAGCACATAAGGGGCAGTGTGTATGTGTGTGTGTGTGTGTGTCTTGTTTTTTCCTGTTCTCGCGGTCCGTTTTGTTTGTCTTGGGGGGGTCTTTCTGTGCATTGGGGTATGGATGCTGCAGATCTAGAGGCCTTATTGGCTGATGTTAGGACCCGTGCCTTAAGCCAAGGGGTCAGGTGGGTGAAGGACAGGCTGGGCCCTCCCATGCCTTCGGTAGGAGACCCCCATTACATTGGACCCCATTACAGGAGGCCTAAACAATATTGGGGTGCCATTGGGCCTGTCTCCTTTCCCTTTCATGCAGAGCCACTAGACCACCGTCCAGTGGATGACCAGGCCACGGGTGACAGGGGTAATACGGGGCAGGTTAGCCAGGACCCTTTACCCCTCAGACAAGAGAGAGCCGGGCCCACGGGCGGTGAGGGTGAGGGCCTAGAACTCCGGCCACCACCAGTCATTTTGCCTAAAGGGCTCCGGCCGCGGCAAAGAGCAAAGAACACCCAGTTACTACCCCAAAAAGGGGGTGCAGGGGGTAATAAAGACAGGAGCCCTAAAAAAGCTCCTACAGACCCTAAAAGTCTGCGGTCCCCTCTAACCCCATTAGTAACAGCGCTTCTGGTGCTTTACAGGGACGCAGCCGCGGCAGAAAAATGATCACGGGTACCAAACGTGAGAGAAGAGACAGACTGGTCAGAGAGATGAACAGCCAGGACAGCATGGTCATGATCGATGACATGCCCGTAACAGCGGCGGTGGCGAGGCCGGAGCGCCCCACCAGAGCTAGGAAGACCACGAGCAGGTACAGCCCTCTGCTATTTACCCATACCCCCCTAAGACGACAGAGGACAGAGACTGAGGGCGTTACGGTTAGGCCACAGCAAAAAGTGACTAATCCTGACCCACAGGTAGAATTTGCGACGCCCCAAGCAGTTTCAAGGGTACTAGTACAGAGTGCAGAGCCCCCGGCACTAGCCCATTCCAGCCGCGCAAGCTTAGGTGACCAGGACCAGTCCTCAGGGGAGGAACAAACTGTATGGGCATGGGCATGCAGGTCACGGAGAGCTAGTGACTGTTCCTCTTGCACCCATAGGTCTGAAAGGCGAGCAAGATCGAGGAGCATGAGATCCTGCCGATGCAGCTGTGCCTGCGGATCGGAAAGAGGACGGAGCCCGGGGAGGGCCAGACGGTCTGAATCCCCAGGACGTCAGGAAAGACGTAGGGACACCCCATTGGCAGTATCCACTCCAAGGCTCCCAGAAGCAGGTGAGGCAGTTGGTGGAGTAGAGGAAGCAGACAAATGCATACTGCCACACACTAAAGGGGGATTTTTGGGGTCCCTTAAGGCCCTCTTAGCCACACATAACATCGCGGTAAGCGAGCAGGAGATGGGTGCGTGGATAGGAGGGCTAGCCAAAGGGGCTTGCTCAGAGCAGTCCAATAGCGTAAGCAATGGGGAGCTGGCGGCACCAGCCTCCCCGGTCATCATGGGCGGGCCGGGACCGCAAGCAAGCAGCACCAAGGCATTAGCCTCAGACGTAGCCATGAGACCAATAGTCTTGTGTGCGCTGGACAACCTGGGGGCCATCTACTCCAGGAAGTTAAGGAAAAAATATGGAGGAGGGAATTCGTCGAATTGTTCTCCCTGCTGCCTATGTCCAGACAAATAGACTCAGGCGAGAGGAGTCTCCGTGAAGGAGGGTCTTATAGGAGGTTGCCCAGAACCTTCGACACGTGGCTACAGGCCTTTTCAATCATGGCATGTGTGCTATGCGAACGGCACCCCGAGCAATGCCCGGGGCTGTTCGTATACATAGACGAGATTCGCAACGCCCACAAGGTGTATGGGGGCACGGCATGGTGGCGGTACGATGAAGAATTCCGCCAGTACCTGGCATCTAGGCCAGCTGTAGCATGGAGCGACAAAGCGGTGGCATACTGGCTTAACATTATGACACCCATGCGAGTCATGCCGCCCTTTCGGGCCTGAGGGGGTGGGGTCAGGAGCCCCACCGCCAACACGGCCGCAGGTCTCAAGACCTGTTTTGCCTACAACGAAGGGGTATGTAAATGGGCCCCAAAATGAAGGTTCAAGCACGTGTGCTCCAACTGCAGTGGTGAACACCCCCTGGCTAGATGCGCCAGGCCAAAGGAAAACAGAACAGAGCCCCCTGCCAAAGGGCAGGACGCCCATACGCCTCCCCGGCATGCTGCCATGGCTAAAACGCTACGGTAGGACGGCGGGCAACGGCGCCGTGGCTCGCCTCCTGGAAGTGGGTTTCTAGGAGGGATTTAGGATCCCATGCACAACAGAATTACGGGGGTCCAAGGCTCCGAACTTGCGTTGGGGAGGATGGCAGGGCCATTCGTTTCCCCCCCCATTAGAGACCTTATCGTTTCCCCCTAGGCGTCGTTCCCAAAAAAGAGACTGGTAAATTTAGGTTGATCCAGCATCTCTCATACCCGAAAGGCGGGTCAGTTAACGACGGCATCGCAAAGGATCAATCAGCGGTATCCTACCGGTATCAATCCGCGGGCCATGCGGGACGATGCACAGGTGTGGTCTTTCTGGCCGATTTCAAGGGTTCGGAGATTATTCAGAAAGGGCGCGCTAATAGCGCCTATATGAAGCTGTTTACCGGGGGGTCCGGAGCAGTCGGGTGCGGCGCCTATTTTCAAGGAAAATGGTGCGCCGCACCATGGCCAGACGAATGGGAGGTGGCAGGTCTTACAAAGAACCTGACATTCCTCGAACTATTCCCCATAGTAGTGGCGGTGCACTTATGCGGTTCAGAGTTTAGAGATCGGCAGGTGTTATTCCACACGGAAAGTAGGGAAGTTGCACAAGCAGTAAATAACCTCACGGCAACTTCCATACCGGTGGTGAGATTACTACCTAGTGTTGTGTTGCCTTCGCCGGAACATATGGTTCCAGGCGAGGCAAGTACCGGAGTTAGAGAATGGCATTGCTGAAGCCCTTTCTCGGTTTCAGGAAGAACGGTTCAGGGCTTTGGCCCCCCGGGCGAACACGATGGGGGAGGCCATTCCCGAAGAAACCTGGGAGCTTGGAGCGGCCAGGTGACGAGACTCATCAGACAGTCTGTTGCCCCGGCGACGTGGTCCGCATATAAACGCGTTTGGGCAAAATGGAACGACTTCGTAAAAATGGCTGGTGGGTCGACATCATGGGATAAGACTCTAGGGATACTGCTTTGGTTTCTGCTGCGGTGTGCCGAGGAGTGTGAGAAAAAAGCAGTAGTCGATAGACAGGTCACGGCCCTGGCCTTCATGTTTAAACTGGCGGGGCAGAGGGACCTTACAAAGGAATTTATAGTGCGCAAGGTGGTGCGCGGCATGTTTAACGGCGATCGCAGGCCAGACACTAGGCGGCCGATCACCCTCTCTTTGTTACTGCGAATGGCGCAGGTGTTGGCAGTAAAGTGTAGGACCCCTTTTGAATCTCTGCTTTTCCGTACGGCTTTTTCCCTGGCGTTCTTCGGAGCATTCCGAATAGGGGAGTTAGTCGCGAACAGTAGATACGGTTCCGGGGGCATACAAGTGGTGGATACCTGCCACAGGGAAGGCACGGTGGTGGTCTGGCTCCGGAGGTCCAAGAACGACCAACGGGGAAAAGGTAAAGAGGTGGTGTTGCACCGAGTAGGCACGGAGTATTGCCCCTACGGGTGTACGGTGGAATATCTTGGTCAGCGACCGGTGGGACGGTGTTCGCCGTTAATCCATGCCGACGGGACGGCATTATCCCGGTACCAGTTCGAAAGGATGCTAAAACTGCACTACACAGTTTGGGCCTGAAGCAGGCAGAGTTCGGAACACACTCGTTCAGAATAGGGGCTGTGACCGAAGCAGCTAGGTTAGGCTTACCCGACGTGGCGGTCAAGCGGATTGGTAGATGGGAATCAGAACGTTTTCTGTCTTACGTAAGACCCAAGGCTGTAGTCTAACGTATGTTGCTTTCTGCTTTCAGGAGGACAGAAGCAACTGTGGATTGTGGGTCACTTGTATGTGTACTGGGCCCACAGGTTGGCCGCAGTTACAGAAGGAAGGACACAACTGGGTTTTCCTGTTACGGACTTACACGTGCGGTGGCTCGGGGTTCAAGGCCTGCGGTGGGCACAGTTGGATGGGTTGTTGGACACTTACGGTCAGCGGTACGGTCAACCCACGTTCATAATAATTAACGCCGGCGGTAATGATCTAGGAACGATTCCCATGCAGAGAATGCTGAAGGTTATGAAGAGAGACGTGGAGAACTGGACCAAGAAGTTCCCGGGTACATTCCTGATATGGTCAGAAATGATAAAGAGAAGATCCTGGCGGAACGCGCAAGATCCCGTCGGGCTGGATAAAGCGAGGCAGAAGATTAACCAGCAGCTGTCAAGTTTCGTTCGGAAGTTGGGTTTCATCGCCATTAGATACAAAGAATTTGAGCCGGCCGGTGCCGATGATTTTTTCGGGAAAGACAAGGTACACCTCACGGAAATGGGGCTGGAGTTAGTTATGTTGGAGTTTAGGGAGAGCGCTGTTCGGGCCTTGGCTTTGATGGAAAGCAAGGGGGGATCTCAGTGAGTTGCCCGGCCCACTGGCCTAAGTGGGCGTGGCCCTACCTCACAGGGCGTGCTTAAGGTAAGCATTGGGGCTTTGGGCAGGGCCCAAGGCGTGAGGTCCCTGTCCGTAGCCGGGCTCCTCCCCCTATAGTTTAATATGTTAATATGGATAATATATGCAAGTTATGTTAATTGGTTAAATTATAATAAAGCTGTGGCCCGTGTTTTCTCCCAAACAATCGATGTGGTGTCAATCATTTTAAGATAAGCCTAAATGGATCATGCTTGGGTCAAGTGCATTTTCCCTTATGGAAGCAGGGGCTGCAGTAAATCCCTCCCACCCTCTGTCCACTCAGCATGTGGCCCTTCAGTTTATCTTTAGTACAATGGATTTACTGCTGGAGGTATTCTTTACTTCCGGTTGGTAGACAAAACAAATTCTCAGAAATGAGAAAACCAACCCAATGCTGTGTGTTACATTCCCCATCCCAGGATCCAATGCACAATGTATGGGATTGGGGGCGCTCTGCTGCTGTGATTCTGTGGGGTGTTTCGGAGACAAACGCACTGTTTTGATTGTAAGCTCAATGACCGGGCCTGGGTGTTTAAATTGAATGTTGTTTTGGATTTGTTGTTTAGTGGTTCAGTCGCGTCCGACTCTCCTGTCAGCTACTGCACTTTTGAGCTTCCTCAAGTTTATATTCATTGCCTCAATGACCTCATCTACCCATCTTCTCCTCTGCCGTCCTTAATGTGACTATCCCAGCATCAGTCACATTGGTCCTAAAATGTGTATTTTACTTTGTAGCTTCAAGGAAGGAAATGTTTAACCCTTGTAGGGACAAGGGCGCAGACACATTTTCAACTTTGCTATGTATTTGTTGTTGTTGCGTCATTCAGTTGTGCCCGACTCTCCATGACCTCATGGACCGCAACACAACAGGAACATCTTTATGTCCATGGCAGAGATACTGGAGTGGATTGCCAAGGTCTCCCATCTAAGTACTGATCAGGCCCAATCCTATTCGGCTTCAAGGTGGTTTAATATCTTCGTTCCATGACTGGAATTGAACCCAGGTCACAGCAATGAAAGCACTGAATCCTAACCACTGGACCACCAAGGAACCCTTGCTGTGCATAAGTTTAGGAATATTTCCTGTTTGAATGTACATATGGCCACTGTATATTGGGCTTTTCTTCAGCTTTTCATTTATATAAATTGTTTTTTGGGGGATTTTTTGTTATATGGCAGAATTATTAGTGCAGTAAAAACTGGGGCAAGCTATGATATGGTGATTATTTTCATATTTCTTTGTCTTAAATCTATGGACGCCCTAAAATTGTAATCAGGTAAAAGGAACCCTGAACGCGCACCTGCATTTATTTGCACAAACAGCCAGGACATATAAGAACTTGTCACTGGCGCAGCCCAGGACTTATTATGCACTGTAGTTCAAGAAAAAAAAAAAAGGAGACACTTGTTTGTCAATATTAGTAGCTGTGCAAGTCATTTTTTGGGGGGAAATCTGTGTTTTTGGAGACTCTGCTTATAAGTACAGGAATCCATTTTGTGTTTATTACATCAGTTCCTTAGAACAGCTAATTAGTATTCAGAAGCAGCTTATTTGCATATTAATGCAGCTCAAACAATGATACATTTCTCAGAAACCGTTCAATTTAGAAAAAAAAAAAAAAAAAAACGAATAAAATATTGTAGCCAATTTATGCAGAATAAAATTTTTAAAAATTGTTGGCACGACCGGGTCCCTTTAAAAAAGACACTGCAGTCCAATGCGTTTATTATTCTAATTTAGAGAATTAGTTTTGATAATGAACAAAAAATTCTTCAAAACATAAAATAAATAATAATAAAAAAACAAAAAAACAAACTCTCTCTAATGGACCACAGTGAAAAAATATATATATTTGAAAAAAGTTTGCTAACAGTATAGTTAGGCCCCTTCTGGATCGCTACCTTGTTGTGGTGAAGGGACTTTGGTTCTCCAATGAAGCTGTGAGCTATATCATGTAGTGTCAACCAAGATGGGCAGGTCACAGGAGAGAGGTCAGACAAATCACGGTCCACCGGAGAAGGAACCGCAACCCACTACAGTAAGCACAGACGGAAACAAGATGTGCTGGCACAATGCAGTCCATAGGGTCACAGAGAATTGGACATGACTGCAGGACTGGACAAAATAGTTAGGCAGGAGAAATGCAATTGCTAACTTTTAATTTGTGAAAAAATAAAAATATTTAATTTCTGTGCTGGTCATTAGAGGCATCCATTTTACTTTGGAGGGGTTTGGATGTAAGAGAGGATTTTACATTTCTTTACGAAAGGTCTTGCATTTATTGATGGAAAACTGCCCGTTTCAGAACACGTCTGGGGAAGGGGGCAGGGATCAAATTCTAAAAGCTCAAATCATTAACGAATACTCCAGGCTTTTATCTTTCTAGATTTTAAGAGAAAACAGGAGGAACCGGATACAGTGAGGTATACTCACAGCACGGGCTTGTCCCTAAGTGCGAAACGTATGCGCCACTGATACGGCAGCTGTGCGGTATGCAAATGTTTAGGGGTCTACAATGAAAAAGTCTGCATCATTCTTTTAGAAAATTACTCCAAAATTATTAATTGTTTTAATTTATACCCAAAAAAAATTATAATTTAAATCCCGGTCTTATTTCTAAATAGAACATCTGGCCTCAGGCTCATTAGTGAGTGGATCTAAAGGAAAAGACCAAGACTCATGTGTCTAATTACATGTAGATGAGAAGAAGGCGCAGGAGGAGTCTCCAGACTTGGGAGACTTGTTCTGGGAATGCGGAGTCCCAATATGTGTCATTAGCTGAAATAATCTCATGGAGATAACAGGAGCTGGTCGCAGGAATTATACCACAGGGAATAATATTAGTATAATTAGAAATTAAAGTTATATAGATGTAGAAATATGTATTAGTCATTCTGCAGATTATATATTTGCTGGGGTTAATATGGTTTAAACACAATGGCCACCATTCAATTGCCCGTAGTTTCCTTCATACTGGTTGTAAGTCTGCGGGCTTGAAATTTGCTACAGTTACAGAGCGATTCAACTGATCAAGCCCGCAGCTACCTGCGGAAAGCCTAAACCGTAAACTATGCACCCGTAAGTAGCATTTCGGAGCATGATCAACTAAGCAAGGCCGTAACTACCGATTTAGAAACAGCCAATAGTAAATGAGACCGTCATCATGACATCAGTAAAACACGGAGGTTAAACTAAAATCAATTAGCGTCCCATGTGCGATCGGACTCGCAATCCGGCGATGTACATAATAATAAAAATGAATGAATGAAGCAAGGAAGGAAGGAAGGAAATGTTCTAGTCCATGTGGGTGGCCTGATATGTATTAACTCATTGATTACCAAGATTTATATTACACGGAAATAAAACGTAAAAAATAAATAAATTATATATATATATATATATATATATATATATATATATATATATATTTGCAGATTTGCGGGCTTGAGACTGTTGTTCAATTAATCCTAATGTCTTTCACCGCTTTCCCCGTCTTTTACAGTGCAGTATTGACTTTTTATTTGCATTTACAGTGATATGACCAGGTGTTTAACCCCCTTCTACATTAGACATTGACAGATGTGGAAACATTTGCGGGCTTGAGGAATTGTAGCAATTGAATAGCGATTTGCGATAGTAACATTTATGGGCTTGAAAGACCAAAGGCTTAGCTGGGTCGGAGTTACTATTTTGACAACCGCAGGGATTTTCAGCCTGTAACCCGCAGATCGTTTGCGGGTAGCTAAATTGATTAGCAAATTATTTTACAGGCTCCATTAGGGGCTCTTGTGACTACAAGTTGCTCAACTGAATGGAGGCCAATGTCCAAGTTCCTTTCAGTCCTGATGAGGGGTGGGAGGGTCACTTTTATTCCATGGACCCTTGCTCCCTGTGTTGGATAGGCAAACAATCCAAATACAGATGAATGGAGATTGCAGTTAAAGGACCACTGAGGTGGAGGTGCTCATGCACTAGGACAGTTGGGGGTAACAGCCCGGGGGTCTCATGCGGCCCTCAAACACTTTCCAGCCTGTTCATGTCTCTCTTCAACAAAGTGCAAACCTAACACACACATCCTCATCATTTATAATTCTATCAGCAGCTAATTCACCTCTACCCCTCGCCTATAGACATTTTACCATTTCTGCTATTCCTTAAACAAAAATGTAAAAACCACTTTGCATGGCGTGAGATGGGCGAAGGGAAAACTGATAAAATACTTATTAGATATTCTAGCACCAAATAACAGCCTGTACCATTAGGACGCTGCTGGTTGTGCATTAGAAGGTGTAATATGGAGATTCACAGCTTGTTGCCTGTCCACCTGAAACCGTAACACACAGATGGATGTCAGGAGTGAGATGGGCTACCATGTTGCACATCGTCATAATTGAGGTGAGCAGAGTAAAAATAGTAATAATTCATCATCATTATATATAATTAAACCAATTAGCTTTTCATTATGCCATATTACAAGACCATGACTTATTTTACCACTACGGTGTCATATTAATAATAAATGAAGCCTGTTATCTTGCTCTTCTGTATATTGAGTGGTATATAGGTTAGACGCGCCTTTTACTTCTGATGCGTCTAGGACGACATGTTCTGTGATAAGTGCAATGTTATAACCTCAAGGTATTGCACGGTTCCTTGACAGTTTACACCCTACAAGAATGTTACCCTGTGCTCCATCCCTCATACCTCACTGAGACGTCATTAATCTATATATTGTGGAGAATGTGCTGCAGGATACAAGCAATCCTCAAATCAAGAGGTCATCAAATTAGATAATGCTTACATGAACTGATCCAGCACACAGCATTAAATATTAAAAGGACCACCAAAAAATATAAAAAATAAATTAAAAAAATTTGATTGAAGAATGTTAAATCTCAGAACATAAAAAGTCATACATCTAGTTTTTAACAATATTATATATATATATATATATATATATATATATATATATATATATATATATATATATGTTGTGCCTGAGAGGGGTGTTTACATTTCTAGAGAGCTATTGTTGCATTGAATGATGCAAGGTGTCTGCTTCAGGGCCAGTGAGGGGAATGAGGTATCTTCACACTGGCTCCCCGTTTCCTCCTTCCCCGACCCTTTCTCCCCTGAGAACACCCCCCCCCCCCATGATTCAGCTCTGAGAAAGTGATGTAACAAACACAAGATGGATTCCTGTACTTGTCTTCAGTGCTTTATGTCCATGGCTTACACAACTAGTAATATTTGGTACATACTTGACAAACAAGTGTATTATCTGATGAACTGCAGTGGTCCTTTTAAAATGTAATTTAGTGTAAGGTACGTGTAAGCTGTAATATAAATCGGTGGGCTGTAGTGCATTGTCTAGCCTCTTGCCATATAACCTAATAGAAGAGTAAGCTTTAGCTTCTGGAGAGGAAAGCTATGGCAAGCTTGGACAAGCTAGTAAAAAGGATATTCGATATTACACTAGCAACAAAGGTCCACATAGTTATACCTATGGTATTCCAGTAGTAACATACACCTGAGAGCTGTAGAATTTACGTCTTTGATTTGTGGTGTTGGAGAAGACTGCTTAGAGTCCCTTAGACAGCAAGAAGATCCAATCTATCAAGACAAACTGTTCACTGGAAGATTTGATCATGAGGCTGAAGCTTAAATATTTTGTCCATATCATGAGAAGACAGGATTCCCTAGAAAATATTCTGATGCTGGGAAAGATTGAAGGCACAAGAAGGGGAAGACAGAGGCAGAGATGGATAGATAAGATCATTGAAGCAACGAACATGAGCTTGATGGAGCTCAGAGTGGCAGTAGCTGACAGACTTGCCTGGTGTGGAGCGGTCCATAAGGTGACAAAGAGTCAGACACAACTGAACAACAACAAAAAAATCTTTAGCAGGAAAACCTTTCCTCTCAAGCTACAGGCCGGCTACTAGTCCAATATGAAATTGCCCATGACACAAGGAAAGTCAGCTAAATATACAAATAAATGAATTGATGTTGCCGCCCTTATAGAACAGATGTGGCAACAGGTTACGGGTTTGTGAAAAATGCAGACCCTGGAAAAAAAAGGAGTAAAGTAAAAAAAAAAAAATAAAAAAAAAAATTGCACATTACTTACACGCGCCGATCAGGGGTGTTTTACTGAAATGATTGCGTCTCTGGTAGGTGGCGCTCCTTTACATGACCATCCTAAACCTGTCATGGGCTTTATCTAAACCTAAAAGTAACCCGCGGCTATTCTCAGCCAACATTTATATTAATATATACAATATAAAGCAGCCCATGTATTCCGAGATGGTCCTGAGCGGTCTGCATGTATTTATGGAGTAGTGTCGTGGTATTAAAGTGGCCATAAAAGCAGTCAGTAAAGTGGTGTAATGATTAGACATGTAAGTAGCCGACTTAGCAGCGGCTCTGAGCCGAGGTTGCCTGGGAACAGATGCTCTAAAAGATTAAGGATCTGCGCGTGATGCTGCGGCGCCGGCCGACATAAAACAAGCAGCAACCTGGCAAAGGAACACCTTATAACCAGTCATAGGATGATTTGCATATTAGGTGTCAACGCCTAGGTGGCCAAACTTTCTATATTTTATATGCAACATCCTAGAGTCCTAGCCTATCAGGGACCACATCTTGGTAGCATGTTGCTGAAATATGGTCACTGATTGGTTAGTACGAAACACTAGCCATCCACCATTACAGAGTTGGTATCTGTAAATGCGGCAAAGGGCAGACCCATACAGGGACTATTTGTGTGATTTTAGGCCGAGCTCATAAGCACTTCTAAATTAAATAAAAAGTACCCAAAAGTAATGTAACATAAGGACATTATATACCTAGTAACATCCAGGAACCTTCCATGTACCTTTGAAGCAATGCATTTCTTTTAAAGTAAATGGTAAAGCTGTTTATCTTATGTTTTTGCGCACTACAGCGGCGCTGCGAATAGTGACACTTCAGGCACAATCTGTGAGACTTTCCCGGCTGGCGTTACAAACAGGATGCACTTGCCAAAAAGGAATCGTTACGAACAATAACCTCCATTGTCCTCAGGCAGAAACATCAGAGAATTATTCAAAGGATGCATTTGTACCGTGACTTGTGACACACGTGAAAGAAGAAAGTGCACCCAAAAGAAGAAAGTGCACCCAAAAGAAGAACGTGCACCCAAAAGAAGAACGTGCACCCAAAAGAAGAACGTGCACCCAAAAGAAGAACGTGCACCCAAAAGAAGAACGTGCACCCAAAAGAAGAACGTGCACCCAAAAGAAGAACGTGCACCCAAAAGAAGAAAGTGCACCCAAAAGAAGAAAGTGCACTTAAATGGGGGGGCTCAGAAAGATATTTTTAAACTATAGCTCCTGTATTCTTTATGAGAAAACTTGTAGATTGTACAACATACAGAATAATATATATATATATATATATATATATATATATATATATATATATATATATATATATATATATATATATATATATATATATATATATATATATATATATACACACATATATATATATATACTAGCGACTTGCCCGTCAAAAAATGACGGCAATGTGATGTATATGTTTGTGAAGTTGTTTAGTTATTTAAATATATTTTTGACCCTTGTAAGTATTGTGATATGAAGATGTATTTTTGTAAAACGTTGATGTAATGGTTTTTAAAAATGAATTTTGTATCTGAAGAATTGTTCACTTTAATATACATAGAATCCAGAGGAAAGTAAAAAGTAAAAAGACTTTTTGCAACGTGCCGAATTTTAACATGAAGTTTAAAATATATGTAAGGAATAACCTTGAAAGTATATATTTTTAAAATTGAACTTTATTTTTTATGTAACTTTGGAATTTTTGCAAAACATTTGTGTAATTTTGAACATTATAAACAGGAACATAGTAAATACATTTTGTAACATAATTTTGAATTAAAAGTATTAACATTTGAATGTAAAAACAGTTTAACTTTAAATTAATCAGTATTAACATGCAATTTGTATCAGAATAATTGTTAAGTTTAATATACATTGAATGTAAAGGAAGGCATACAGTAAAAACTCTCCTTAAACCGTACGTAATTAAAGTAATTCATTACTGAGCACATAAACTGGCGATAAACATGAATGAAACCTTAACATAGTGACTTCACATTTTAACATAATTTTGTCATAGAAATGCAAGGCAAGTATTTTGTGAGGCGAATTATCCATAAACATGACTTCCATTAATTATGACTGAATTAAACAACCAATTGTTTTGTATTTTTGAATGTTTTTCCAAAATGTTTGCATGGCTTTAGTTTGTATCCTGCAAAGTTATAGTACTTCATAGTAGACAATGTTTTTAGTAAAAATACGTCCATCTTCTAATAAATCACCTTGACTTTCATTGTTTTCAATGTAAACTTTAATAGCCTGTGGATTTTTGCACCGTGACAACGCAACGTACAATTGACCATGTGCAAAAACTGGTTCTTCCAAGTAAATACCCACAGATTTGAAAGTCTGACCTTGTGATTTATTAATGGTCATGGCAAATGCCATAATAATGGGAAATTGTCTTCTTTGAAGTATAAAAGGGAGACTACTTTCACTTGGTGCTAAATCTATTCTTGGTATGAAAACTCTCTCTCCTTTATGGGTCCCAGTTAAAATTTCAGCATCTATAAAATGGTCCTTTAATTGTTGAACAATTAACCTTGTGCCATTGCATAGGCCTTTTTTGGGGTTCATATTTCGCAGTAACATGATAATTGCACCTTTCTTTAGCTGCAAAATATGTGGTGGCATTCCAGAAGGAGTTAAAGAGTTAATGAATTCAGTTGAAAAGTTTGCCTGACTTTCATTGTCATCAGCAAGTACAGAATCAGCACTGTGATAATTTTTTTGTGGTGCATTAATTTTTTTTAAGATTTCATTATTGAGTATTAATGCATCTTTATTTTTACACGTCAGTATGACTTGGTTGGCAAGCTCAGAATATTCTTCGTTATTTATGCTCCCTTCAAATATAGCCGATATAATATCTTGTTGACAAATCATATGAGGTGGGATCTCTACAGTGTCGTCAGGTAAATGTAGTATTTTTTCTGTTCTTCCTTCTCCAATTTTAATAAGCCAATCATTGAAATCAGTTTGGCCTTCTGATCTCATATTTTGTTGCAGTTGAAGATGGGTAAAATGTTTCCATACTGTACTTGACTTTATACATGTTTCAATAATGTCTGTTCGATTTCCATGTACAACGACAGGTAATGTTTGTCTAAAATCGCCACCCAACAAAATTACCTTTCCACCAAATGGAAAAATATTATCCATGACTTCACGAAGCAAACGGTCAATACATTGGAGGGCATAGCATGACATCATTGTGGCCTCATCTATTATAATTAATTTACATTTCTTCAATTTCTTTGCTTGTAAGGATGTCATGCGAATATCTGACACTGAATTTTCCAAAATAGGCACTGGCAGTTTGAATCCACTATGAACAGTTCTTCCACCTTCTAATAAAAGTGCAGCAATTCCAGTAGTGGCAAACGCCATTGCTATTTGTCCTTGTGCTCGTACTGAACTCATTAATAAATTGTACAAATATGTTTTCCCTGATCCGCCAGGTCCATCAAGATAGAAATAACGCTCTGTCACCATGTCATCATCTATAGCATTTTTAATGGCATGAAATGCTTGCAATTGTAGTGTATTTAAAGTTGCAAGTCTTTCTTGTGTTCTTTCTGCTTGTAGTTGAATGTCATAGTCTTCAAAGTTAATGTCATCTATTAGACCTGGATCAGGCAAATTAAAACTTGCACAACTTAATCCATGAGTTAAAAAGACTTCTTGAATTTCCATTAAGGCTTTTAAGTGTGCAATGGGTTCATTGTATCGTCGCATAAAGTCTTCAGCCATATTACTTTTAAAAGTCTCCCACAAAGCTAATGCATTTGGAGCATTTGAGAAGATACAAATAAAAGCAAATTGTTCTCTCATCTGTCGTGGCATTTGACATTGTGCTGCTTCTTCTAAACATCTTTCCCACTCTGTATCATCAGCGAGTAAGTTTCTATTTCTTGCAGCTAAATGGAAGGATTCATATACAATGTCATTAACAGTTCTTAATTGTTCAAAACTTTGTGCTCCTGGAACATTTAAAAGTAATATCCGTAAGCAAAATCGTTCAACATCTCTTGGACTGACTGTGTAAATTCGTGGAATTATTTTATTGCCTCTTGTTTTTCTTGCTCTCCATAATCCATTCACAAAAACATAGTGATATGGAATTTCAATATATAAGTATTGTGTTGCTTGAGCATCAGTGGAATTTAATGCAAACCATGCAGTTAGTGTAGTGTGACGATCTTCACTTTGGGCCAATGCATTCATTTCATTTCCAGAATGGAAATAGACTAAATGTCGTTGTGGCAAATGTACTGCTAACCTATATACTGCATGTGATCTATCATGCATTTCAAATTTTAAAAGCCGCCACATAGCTTCTGGCGCACTGACATAGCGAGCATCTACATGAGATGCAAGTTCATCATGTACTAACTCACTACTTTCAGGGTTGTCTGCACTTTTGACGACTACAGTAGCTGCATCGTAACCTTTGTAAATATATTTGTAGACATATTTAATTGATTTGATGGAAGTGCAGGCTTCTACGTTGATGTGGGCGTTGTACTTCATGAGTAAATGTGGATTGTAGGGTACTACATATCTATTGTCCACTTTTTTTCCACGAATAATGGCACTATCTCCTTCTCTTCTTTTATAAAGTGGATATCCATCACAATTGGCATATGTTTTGTCTCTATAATCTTTGGGAAAATCTTTGGAACATTGATTATTTTCCATACATGGTGATTGTGGATTAAGGTCTCCACAGGGTCCATGAATCATGCGATGAGTAACAATCTCATATAGTCTACCATATAGTTCTGGATCCGGTAGTTCAGCAACTATGACTGCATCCACTTTGGCCGAAGTATCTAATTTATCTTTCTCTTGAAGTATTATGAGAAGATGTGCATGTGGAAGGCCTCTTTTTTGAAATTCAATGGTATATACATAAGCAAGACATTTGCCAAATAACTGATTTATAGTAAAGTCACGTATTAATTCATTCAATTTTATCTTAAAAACTCTGGCTACTAAATCTGGTCGATCTGAAGCACTTTGTCCAAGAAGTAGATTTTGATGAATTTCTGGCCATTGTGGATTACATGTAAATGTCACAAATAAATCGGGTTTTCCAAATTTAGTCACAATAGCCATAGCATCATTGTATCTTTCTCTCATATTTCGAGGAGATCCTTGAAAGGAAGATGGTAAAATGATGGCTTTGCCAGCTGTCATGTCTCTGCTTGTAGCCACGTCAGCAACATAGTCCATGAGTCCACAATATTGTTCTACACGTAGTTTATCTTGTTGATATTTTATAAAGTTTAAATTATTTGCCTCAACTTGCAAATATGAATCAATAATCCATTGTTGTGTTAGTTTTCCACCACATAAAATGGGATTAAAATCATCTCTAATGGCAATTTGAGCAACTTTAAATTCAAGCATAGAAACATTATTTCGGATTCTGGCTTTAGCATTTGGGTAACTGGGAAGGCTTAATTTTGGTTGCCAACCTGCTTCTCCGTGTGGGAAAAAGATGGGATATGTCATTGGATCTAAATTTGGACTTAAGATATTAATATTAATAAATGGTTGGTCCTGATTTCTGGGATATACTCTAATGTCTCTTTGAAATGGTGGTTCTCCTTCATCATTGTGAAAGACCATTGCAACCTCATTTGATGTTGGCAAGTTATAACGACGTTTATCAGTATGTCTGTCTCTTTTAAGCACCATATTAACCTTTGGCATGGGTAATTGATGTCTTTGTGCATGAAGTAGTTGTTCATTTTCTACTTCTGCCAATTTTTTGTAAGCTTTACTGTAGGGATTGTTGTCCATAATGTTATTTAGCTCTATAAAAACACTGGGTAAGCATTTTTTATTTTCTTCCATCTGCATACGTTGGTCAACAGCTTCCATTGTATCTAGGACATATAGTTGAGCGAATTTTCTTTGCTCTCCTTCCTCTGGATGTAAATGTGAAGTCCGATGATAAATTTGTCCTTGGACTTTAAAACAGTAAGGACCATGTCCTGGTACATTAGCAGCCAATGTTGCCCCCATAGATGCAAATGATATGGCACTATTGTAGGATCTTATGTTTGTCTTAAAATTGTTGTAATTTGGAAAAGTAGGTTGAGTCATAATATTTAGTAAATAGGTTGGAAATTGTTTCCTTTGTGGAAGTTTGAACTTTCCTTTTTGACAACAACTAATAAATTGTCCATCTCGAGGTCTCTCCTGTTTAAAATAATAAGCCTCACAAAATTGACATTGAGTAGTCATGTCCCCACAACTATGAACCTCTACTGCTAAAGACTTCATTAAAGGACAATTTGCAACGCATATTGGATGTTGACTTTGATATTCATCAGATGAAAAGTCCTGAAATGTTTCAACAACAGGTTCTAAATGTTTAGTTTTTTTCGTAGCTTTTCTTGGTATATGTTGGACTTGTTCGGTTGAAATGTCCTGTAAGTTTTTAGTAAGAGTTTGTAAATGCTTTGTTTTTGTAGTTGTTTTTTTTGGTCTGTCTTGACTGGTATGTTGTAAAATGTCATCTGATGTTTTAGGAACAGTTTGTAAATGCTTTATTATTTTTTTATTTTTTTTGGTTCTATCTTTCATTTTTGCAGCTGATATTCTTTTATTTGCAAGTCTTTTGCGTTCTTTTTCTCTTCGAATTTCTTTCTCCTCCGGTGTCTGCTGGGCGGCCCATCTCTCTTGTCTTTCTCTAGTTTGACGTCTTTTCTTGTCTTCTTTGGTCTCGTTATCAGCCATATTAATCTGTAAACGGAAACAAATAAATGTAATTGTGTATATTTAAATTTGTAATTCCTGTTAAAGATTATTGTGCACAATTGTTGAAATAAAAGGCAAATCATGAATGTATCATTGATATTTAGTTAAATTTATAATTCCTGTCTTCAGTGGCTCAGAATTTGGGCAATGGAATACTGCTGTAAATAAGCATGTAACATATTTATTTAAAATAATGGTTTTATTTATTAAAAACTTTGTTTGTGGATACATATTTACGACTGCAAAACTTGTTTGCTTAAAAAAAAAGTGATGTGGTTATTGAGCTATGTATTGCATAGTAGCAATTTAAATAAAATAAGGGAGATAGTAAATTAATTATTTTATTTTTCTGTTGACACGGATGCAACTGAAAGCAGTTTCTTTAGTTTTATACTTTAGTACTTATTATAGTTTACCTTGGTTGAAGTGTGATTTAAATCCGAATGTTTGTTGGTCCTCGTTTCAAAATCGTTGTCCAATGGTGTGGTCCTCTGTTGGAAGTCCTCGCCCGATGGTGTGGTCCTGTGGCGATAGCCCCCGTCCGATATTGTGGTCCTGTAGCGATATCCCTCGTCCGATGTTGTGGTCCGTTGGTGAAAGTCCTCGTCCGATGGTCTGGTCCTGTGTTGAAATTCCTCGTCTGCTGGTCTGGTCCTGTGTTGAAATTCCTCGTCTGCTGGTCTGGTCCGAGTCCTCGTCCGATGGTCCGGTCCTGTGGCAAAAGTCCTCGTCCGATTGTCTTCACGCAGTATCTGTTGTAATGTAAAATAGAAAGTGTTGTTTGAGTGAAATGTCTTTTAAATAAGTTAAAAATGTATGAATTAGGCTGTATTGTATCATTTATGGTTATTTTTTTCAAAAATATTTTTTGTAACTTTCTGTACAATCCCACGACTTTTGTTATTCTTATTTAAGGTTCTTAGTAAGGCTTGTGGGTTGTAATATATTAAATAAGAATATGAATTTATTTTGCTATGTGTTTATGTTAGTTTTTGTACAATCCTGTTTTGTGCGCACCACTTGTGGTATACTTATTTAACCTTTATTGGGATGGTTATAGTTAGTGAAACATGAAATAATATAATTAATGTAGTTTGCTATGTGTTTGTGTTACTTTTTGACAATCCTGTTTGGTGGGCATCACTTGTGCAAAACTTATTTCTTCTTGATTGTACAGGTTATAGGTTGTTAAACATTAAAGAAGAATGTTAATGTAGTTTCCTATGTGTTTGTGTGATTTTTTGTACAATGCTATTAGGTGCGCAACACTTTTGTTATTCTTATTTTGGCTTCTTTGTAAGGCTTATAGGTTGTTAAACATTTAATAAGAAAATCTGTTTTGTGTGTAGCAGTTTGTGTGTTATTGAATTGCGATTTGGCTAATTGAATTGTGCCCTAAATAAGCACATAGCATATTATTTGAAATCATTTTGTAGTCATTGAAAAACTGTATTTGTGATATTTTTTTATTAAGTAAAACCTTAGTTTTAAGCAATTGTTATGTTGTTATTTAGAGCCCTATTCAATTGGGCAAATTGCAATTGAATGAGGGCCTTTGTGTGTACCATATGTTGCATAGTTTGGCCCTCATTCAATTGCATATTTTACAATGTAATAGTACTCTAAGGGCCTCATTCAATTGAGATTTGGCCAATTGAATAAGGCTCTAAATAAGCACATAGCATATTTTTTTAAAGAGGTTTTCAGTTAGTGAAAACCTTGCTTTTGGATAGATGCTTACTAACTAAAAACTTCTTTAAAAAAAATATGCTATGTCCTTATTTAGAGCCCTATTCAATTGGCCAAATTGCAATTGAATGAGGCCCTAAGGCCGTAATTGAATTGCAATGTATAAATTTGAATAGGGTTGTAAATAAGCACATGACATATATTTGTTAAAATAGAGTAAGGGACTAAAAGTTCTTATTTATAGGCATATTTAATTGTCCAAAATAGCAATTGAATGAGGGCCTTTGGTTACTGCATTTGTTATATTGTGAGCTCGTCATTCAATTGTGTTTTGACCAATGGAATAGAGCTCAATATCAGCACAGAGCATAATTTTTTACGGAATTTTGTATTTAGTGAACTTGTATCCAAAAGGAACGTGTTCACAAAAGAAAAATTTCCTTTAAAAAATATGCTCTGTGCTTATATAGAGCCCTATTGAAATGGGCAAATCACATTTGAGTGAGGCCCTTGGCCATTAAAGATATATAGGTCCTCATTGAATTGCAATTTTGCCAATTGAAGAGGGCTCTATATAATCACATAACATATTTCTTGAGCAAACTTTTTAGTTATTGAAAACCTTCATTGTGGTTAGAAGTTCAGTAACTAAAAAGTTCTGTATAAAAAAATATTATGTGCTTATATAGAGCTCTATTCAATTGAGAAAGTTGCAATTGAATAAGGCTCATGGTTCTTTCTTGTTTATACTTAATACTTTACCTTGATAGAAGTTTTGAATGACAGACGGTGCCTTCCTGGCAATCTTAATCCGCCGGTGTTCTTGTAGTGTCTGTTTGAAAAAGAAAGTGAAATAGTTATTTGTATATTTATAATTTTTCATGTAGCAAAGCATGGCCTTTTGAGCATGTAATGTCTTGTTGTATCTTACCTCTTCAAATTTGTTGGTGTTCTTTAAAAGGGATTGTGCTTCAC
>CM050163.1:546015240-546240240 GCA_027410445.1 Discoglossus pictus
AAACATACTCTAATTTGTCATCTTTAGTACTCAAATCATCCCACGTTCATTAAAAACTCCACGGTTCATGATTCTATTCCTGAGCCTACTTGGGGAACCTCATAATCAACTCACTGTACAGATTGCCATTGACAAAGGAATATAACTAGCGAAACGGTTGTTAGGTTTTAATCTTGGATACTGGAACTATGGGTCACCTATGAGGTTCCACAAGTGAGCTCAGGAATAGAGGTGTTTAATCTGTTTTCTTGCTATTGCAGCCTATAAAAGGATCCAATATATTTTGAAAATTTAGGGGATACTCTCCGAAGAAATGTACGTTGTATATTATTATTATTATTCTTTATTTATAATGCGCCAACATATTCCGCAGCGCTATACAGGGGTTATACACTGTTATTGAGCTTTTAAACAGATATACACAGTGCTTTCCCTAAAGCACCTCAAAAGATTGAAAACTTGCAAACTTACTTTCTAAAGGGTGATTTTATTGTACTTCATGGATTTAGATATATGTAGGGTTCCCTGGTGGTCCAGTGGTTAAGATTCAGTGCTTTCACCAAAGCAACCTGGGTTTCGATTCCTGTCAGGGAACCAAGAGACCACATCACCTTGAAGCCAAGCAGGGTTGGGCCTGGTCAGTACTTGGATGGGAGACCACCTGGGAATACCAGGAGCTGTATTCTGTGGCCCACTGGAGAAGGAACTGGCAACCCACTCCAGTATATCTGCCATGTAAACCAAGTGGATCAGCATAAGCATGGACTTGGTGTGTTATGGTCATGAGGTCACAGAGAGTAAGAAATGACTGAATGACGCAAAAAGAAAAAAAAGTCCTATTTACATATTGTAATTTATATAGGCACAGGGATTTTAAATATATTATTGTTTCCACTCCCTATATTGAGGGCTTCTCTTTTTCTTCTCTATGGTAGAGGCTTTAGTCAGATTTGAGGCTGCCTTCCAGGTAGGAGGACCCACCAAGGTCACCGGCCTAATCTACTACTATCCCTTTGCTCAAGATGAGATATTAGATAAATGTGTACATATGTATTACCGTGCGCAAATCACGCCACATTCATTGAAAACTCCACTGAAACTTATTGGTATATAAAAGATGACAAATTAGAAAACATTAGTACCTAGCGACTTGCCCATCAAAATTAACATAAAAATGTGAAGCCTCGCAATAATGTTTGCCAAACAATGCAAGATCCCCCCCCCTTCCTTTACGGGCCTCGCGATGAGCGCCTTCGGGGGGGGAGACAGGGAGTCATTACGTGAGGTTGCAAGCTAATTTGCTATTCAATTGGCAACTTTTGGTGGCCTCCCAACGGCTTTCGAGTTACGGGCTTGGAAAAAAAGTTACAGCCGTTAAATCCAAGTTACAAGCTTGAGAAAAAAAATGGTGCCCATTTTTTTTCCCAAGCTGTAACTCGGAAGCCCTTCCGGAGGCCACGAAAAGACGCCGATTGAATAGCAAATGTTTTGCAACTCACGAGCTCTCCCGGCCTCCCCCTGCACCCATTGCGGCCCACACATGTCCCGCTGGGCCTATTGCAGGCCTTGCAATGAGCGCTCATTGCGCATGTACAAGCATTACTGACAAAAGCGCAATTACGACAACTATATACAGGGAGTGCAGAATTTAGGCAAATGAGTATTTTGACCACATCATCCTCTTTATGCATGTTGTCTTACTCCAAGCTGTATAGGCTTGAAAGCCTACTACCAATTAAGCATATTAGGTGATGTGCATCTCTGTAATGAGAAGGGGTGTGGTCTAATGACATCAACACCCTATATCAGGTGTGCATAATTATTAGGCAACTTTCTTTCCTTTGGCAAAATGGGTCAAAAGAAGGACTTGACAGGCTCAGAAAAGTCAAAAATAGTGAGATATCTTGCAGAGGGATGCAGCACTCTTAAAATTGCAAAGCTTCTGAAGCGTGATCATCGAACAATCAAGCGTTTCATTCAAAATAGTCAACAGGGTCACAAGAAGCGTGTGGAAAAACCAAGGCGCAAAATAACTGCCCATGAACTGAGAAAAGTCAAGCGTGCAGCTGCCACGATGCCACTTGCCACCAGTTTGGCCATATTTCAGAGCTGCAACATCACTGGAGTGCCCAAAAGCACAAGGTGTGCAATACTCAGAGACATGGCCAAGGTAAGAAAGGCTGAAAGACGACCACCACTGAACAAGACACACAAGCTGAAACGTCAAGACTGGGCCAAGAAATATCTCAAGACTGATTTTTCTAAGGTTTTATGGACTGATGAAATGAGAGTGAGTCTTGATGGGCCAGATGGATGGGCCCGTGGCTGGATTGGTAAAGGGCAGAGAGCTCCAGTCCGACTCAGATGCCAGCAAGGTGGGGTACTGGTTTGGGCTGGTATCATCAAAGATGAGCTTGTGGGGCCTTTTTGGGTTGAGGATGGAGTCAAGCTCAACTGCCAGTCCTACTGCCAGTTCCTGGAAGACACCTTCTTCAAGCAGTGGTACAGGAAGAAGTCTGCATCCTTCAAGAAAAACATGATTTTCATGCAGGACAATGCTCCATCACACGCGTCCAAGTACTCCACAGCGTGGCTGGCAAGAAAGGGTATAAAAGAAGAAAATCTAATGACATGGCCTCCTTGTTCACCTGATCTGAACCCCATTGAGAACCTGTGGTCCATCATCAAATGTGAGATTTACAAGGAGGGAAAACAGTACACCTCTCTGAACAGTGTCTGGGAGGCTGTGGTTGCTGCTGCACGCAATGTTGATGGTGAACAGATCAAAACACTGACAGAATCCATGGATGGCAGGCTTTTGAGTGTCCTTGCAAAGAAAGGTGGCTATATTGGTCACTAATTTGTTTTTGTTTTGTTTTTGAATGTCAGAAATGTATATTTGTGAATGTTAAGATGTTATATTGGTTTCACTGGTAAAAAATAAATAATTGAAATGGGTATATATTTGTTTTTTGTTAAGTTGCCTAATAATTATACACAGTAATAGTCACCTGCACACACAGATATCCCCCTAAAATAGCTAAAACTAAATACAAACTAAAAACTACTTCCAAAAATATTCAGCTTTGATATTAATGAGTTTTTTGGGTTCATTGAGAACATGGTTGTTGTTCAATAATAACATTAATCCTCAAAAATACAACTTGCCTAATAATTCTGCACTCCCTGTATTATGATACGTAAAACAAGCAATTGAGATAAAACAATATAGCAAGAATAAAACAAATCTGTATACACCTACATATTCTAAGTAGGTCAAGAGACCGTTTCAGCACATAAGTAAAAGGGATTTCTGCCACTACCAAGAGTCCTTATCGGCAGTGCAGGACTAGTAATTCTGTGCGAAAACAGGTCTCTTCTTTGGCCTAATTTGTCCATACAGACCCTGTATGGGTCTGCCCTCTGCAGCATATGCAGACTTTGTAGGGTTGGATGTGCTGTATAGTCTCCTAGCCTATCCAGGATCATGTCTCAGCAGCATATTGCTGAGAGATAGTCACTGATTGGTCAGTATAAAACACAGCACAGCAAGTACAGCAAAATCTGTGTCTCCATTAGCTGCAGAGGGCAGACTCAAGCGGGTAATATTTGTTTGATTTTAGGTAAAATCCAGAAACCTTCCATTAGAACTCATATTGTATCAGGCATTTTCCTTGATCATCAATTCGATGTATATTAACAGAATATTTTAGAACATAATGGACTTTTTCTTGGCAAAAACAAGGGAGCTGTGTAAATGAAATGGACCTTGGTAACATTTTCTTATTTGTTGCATCAGAAAGAGGGCAATGGTTGGGTTGAAACAGGTTTTACTTGATATTTTTCTATGCAAAACACTGCTTTGGTAATATTTAAAGCTGCGCTTTTAAATGCATAAAAAAAAAAAATTAGGTTCCATGTCCTTTAATATTCTGGACCTGAATTGATTTGTTTTAAAGGGCCATGGAACGTATATGGATGTTACTAGGTATATTTTATACCTATGTATGTATTTTATGAAGACGTGCTTATAAGCGCTGTTTTTTCTGCCTAAAATCAAACATTACCTGCTTGGGCCTGCCCTCTGCAGCTCGTGAAGACGCAGACTCTGTAGGACTGTCTGGGCAGTGATTAATATTAACTAATCAGTCACCATCTCTCAGTAACATTTTATTGATATATCTGAATGCAACCGCAGCCAATATAGACATAAATAAAAAGGAAACAGCCAAATGTTCATGTATACCCTGCGGGTTTATCAGACGAGGTCTGGCCAACATGAAAAGGCTGCAAAGGGTTGAAAATTACATTTTTAAAATTTGCATCATTACTTTTTATAGCAATAGAAAAACACATTTTTAAAATGTTTTAAGCCATGGAGTCGGAAAACTTCCACATACAGGTAACAACAGATGTTCCAAATATGGTATACTGTAAAATAAGTACTTTATTAATTGAATGTTATTTTGGGTAAAAAAAAATAAATGCATTTTTACTACATTGAAATTCCTATTTTTATCTGACAGCTTTTCTGAGCAAACTGCAACTACTGCTAATGGAAATATCATTGCTAATAATTGGCAATTTTGCCTTGTCTACAGTATGAGCCATGTGCATAACATAAGACTGGGCATGCTCAGACCACAGGGGTCAGAGTATGACCAGTGTCAGTTTCAGCCAATAAGAACACATACAGCTGTAGGACCATTTTAAATATAGTTTACTTATAATATAGTTATGCAAGAAAAAATAAAATAAAAAATAAAACTTTTGTAATATTTAAATCATATTTGAAATGCTCCTAAGAGCATTTTCTGAGACCTGTTTGGTCAAAATTAAATAACAGGACAAAATCAATAATAGATTATAGGTCATAGGTGGTCCCACAGGAAAAACTGCAAATATAGGTTTCCTATCCAGCCCAGAATTGCATCACATAATACAATAAATAAATAAATAAATAAATAGCCATGAAGAAGTATTAGGATTCATTCAAGGTCTTGAGACCTCAAAATTACTATTTTTTTTTTTTTAAAGCATGACAAATTCCCCAAACAAACATGTTTCTGCCACTTGATTCGGAGACGGAAAGCCTCTTGACAACCATAAGTTAAATTAGAATAACATTTATAATTTATTTTGGCCAGAGGCAGCTATAACATTGTTTCAAATGACAGGGAAGTCAGTTTGCAGCAAAGCATCATGGGATGTGTAGTCTTGTTTTCCCCTGCACAAGGAAGCAAGGAGGAGCTCCAACATTGCTGCTCTAGATCTCTGCACTGTGATTTTGTTGGCATGACGGCTTAAAAAAAAAAAAAAAAAAGTTCCAAAATGCAGTGTTTCTATTTTTAGACACCAGATGTTAGACCTATCCAGTTATATGCACGCCGACATCCAGATCTAGCTGTGTCTGTGAGTGCCCAGTAAGTGGTTAGGGGTTTTCAGGTTTTGGTTTTTGGGTTAGGCCCAGTAAGTGTTTTTTGGGTTAGGCCAGGTAATTGGTTAGGGGTTTTCGGGTTAGAGTTAGCGGGTTAGTGTTAGGCCGGTAAGTGGTGTAGAGGCTTAGGAAGTGAGGTTTAGGGATAGGAAATGAGGTTTATTAGGTTAGAGTAAGAGGGTTAGTGGGTTATGGTGTACTAGTACATCGGGACACGGGAAGCGAGTGCGCCCGATACCAGGAGGCTTCCCATGCGTACCTATAACAGGATAGATCCCAGATGTTTATGTAAGCATATATGTGGGACAGCTCTTAAAGAGACATGGAAAGACTTAGGTACTTCATATTAAAAGGTATATAGAGGTTTCCCTGTTTTTACCTTTATCTTCTCTAACACCTCAGCATGGTGTGTTGCGATCCATGAGGTCACGGAGAGTCGGACACGACTAAATGATACAAACACAATCTGTTTATATCAGACACACACATTACATTGGGCCATTCTTTACACAAACAGCCTTAAATTTATTTAAAAACTAAACTTGTTTTCCACACCCCCAGAGCTGCATACCTAGGCCCAGTGTACCGGCCAATAGAAACACTACATTTGGATAGAGGTTTTAACCCTATACCGCCCTTCAAGCCAACCGCAGCACAATGCAGAGATCCACAGAGCAATGTCTGACTCCACCTGCTTCCTTGTGCAAGTGGAAAAATAAGACTAACATCCCATGATGCCTTGCAGGACAAACGGACTTCCCAGTCAACAATACATTAGTTGCCTGTGATTGGTGAAAACTTAATTTTATGCAAATTTAAAAAGAGATTTTCAGGGGCGTCAACACTCAAATTCAACTGCTTGCAGATTCAAGAGATTTAGCCAACATCAGGGTGAGTTTGTTAATGTTTATTTTGGTATTTTTTGTGCAGATGACCTCATAATCTAGGAAGTTTAAACACACCTTTAATATTTTAAGGCTGTGTCCCACGTCCCTTTCAGATTCCGGCTTTAAGACGTCTAAAGCTATAAGAGCAAACGTAAGAGGCCACCAAGTGGTTACTGGGTGATGGCTTCTCAGTTACTGGGAAAATAAACACTTTACATTTCCTTCCTTTTCGCCGTTCAGTCATTTCCGACTCTCTGTGACCTCATGGACTGTAACACACAAGGTCATGTTATGTCCATGCAGATAAACTTTGTTGTCATGGCAGGGATACTGGAGTGGGTTGCCAGTTCCTTCTCCAGTGGGCCACAGCATACAGCTCCTGGTATTCCTAAGTAGTCTCTCATCCAAGTACTGACCATGTCCAACCCCAGGTCCATCCCTGCTTGGCTTCAGGGTGGTGTGACCTCTTGGTTCCTTAACTGGAATTGAACCCAGGTCACAGTGGTGAAAGCACCAAAATCCCAACCACTGGACCACCAGGGAACCCCATTAAAACATTTTGCAAAACTATACTGTTGACGCTTATAGACACATTCTATTAGGTCCTAAATGGACCTTAAATCACTTTACTGTAATAATAAATATCCACATGTATAAAGAACCCAAAAAGGAATAAGTGGACAACTTTTTGATTGCAACAAGCTCAATGTATTGGAGTGCTTGCGATTTGTGGTCCTTGCAGAACCTGCCAAGTACAAGAAGCTCTACACAGTGTGTTTGTTTTATATCAACTAGCTAACCTTCAAAAATCTAAGATATGCACCAAAATGCAAAAAAGTTTCCTACTTGGTTTTCAGTGCTTGGTTTTGAGTTGTCGTTCAGTTGTGGCTGACTCTCCGTTACCCTATGGACTGCAGCATGTCAGGCACATCTCGTGTCTGGTTGTGCTAATCCATAAGGTTTTCATGGCAGAGAGTGGAGTGGGTTGCCAGTTTATTCTCCAGTGACCTCTCTGCTATGACCGGCCTATCTTGGGTGGCCCTACATTGTATAGCTCACAGCTTCATTGACACAAGACCCTTCAAAATGAAAAAGGTATTGATCCAGAAGAGAGGTAAAGAGCAGTGTAAATGAACTCTGTACCCCTGATAGACTGATACATTTTAAAGCTCCCTGCAAAAAAACAATGCACGGTTTCTGCTTTTTAATTTTGTTCCTGCAGATAAACGAAGAAAGAAAACATGATATTTATTATTTATAGAAGAATTTAATGGAAGTTTGCAATTTATGGCTCTTTCAGGACCTGAGAGCTTTTCCCCATAGGGATTAATATATCACTACAGAGTACACTCATTGGACACAGTCACTTTGAGGGCTGTAAAAGCTAACAATGCAATATTTCAAAACAATGATAAATCAGCCGGTTCTACATGATGAGTTCTGTCACGGCTCACTCTGCATAGAGCTCCAAGTCACAGTTTTGACAACAGAGATTAAAATATTATGTCACAGCCAAGCTTGGCCGCCTGAGTATTTACAGCATTTCTCCTAAATTTGTCACCCAACCAGAAGCAGCGTCTGGCCTAGGAAGGGACAGTTATAGGAAAAGTAGGAGCCAATCAGGATATTGAGGGGTCTGGTCATTTTTTATGATATTATATATTAATATTTTAATGAGTATTATTATTATCATCATCGTTATTATTATTAATAATAATAATATACACTAACATAATAGTTAATATGTTATTGTATATATTTTTTATTAATAGTCTTAAGTATGTACATTAACATAATTCTATTAATAATGTATATTAAAATATTATTATTATATTACTAATAGTATTATATTAATATACATTAATAATAATAGCAGCATTATATTAAAAAAAATACGTAAACATTATATTCATATAAATATTATGAATACTAATAAAATGTACATTCCCTGGTAATGAGCGACAGAGCCAGGGCAGTGTTGGGGTTACATTCCCCGGGCAGTGTTGGGGTTACATTTCCCGGGCAGTGTTGGGGTTACATTCCCCGGGCGTGAGTGACTGAGCCAGGGCAGTGTTGGGGTTACATTCCCCGGGCATGAGTGACTGAGCCAGGGCAGTGTTGGGGTTACATTCCCCGGGCGTGAGTGACTGAGCCAGGGCAGTGTTGGGGTTACATTCCCCGGGCATGAGTGACTGAGCCAGGGCAGTGTTGGGGTTACATTCCCCGGGCCTGAGTGACTGAGCCAGTGCAGTGTTGGGGTTACATTCCCCGGGCCTGAGTGACTGAGCCAGTGCAGTGTTGGGGTTACATTCCCCGTGCATGAGTGACTGAGCCAGTGCAGTGTTGGGGTTACATTCCCCGGGCATGAGGGACTGAACCAGAGCAGGGTTGGGGTTACATTCCCCGGGCAGTGTTGGGGTTACATTCCCCGGGCATGAGGGACTGAGCCAGTGCAGTGTTGGGGTTACATTCCCCGGGCAGTGTTGGGGTTACATTCCCCGGGCGTGAGTGACTGAGCCAGGGCAGTGTTGGGGTTACATTCCCCGGGCGTGAGTGACTGAGCCTGGGCAGTGTTGGGGTTACATTCCCCGGGCGTGAGTGACTGAGCCAGGGCAGTGTTGGGGTTACATTCCCCGGGCGTGAGTGACTGAGCCAGGGCAGTGTTGGGGTTACATTCCCCGGGCGTGAGTGACTGAGCCTGGGCAGTGTTGGGGTTACATTCCCCGGGCGTGAGTGACTGAGCCAGGGCAGTGTTGGGGTTACATTCCCCGGGCGTGAGTGACTGAGCCAGGGCAGTGTTGGGGTTACACTCCCAGGGTCAGCACCACACCCTTCAG
This sequence comes from Discoglossus pictus, assembly GCA_027410445.1. NCBI lineage: Eukaryota > Metazoa > Chordata > Amphibia > Anura > Alytidae > Discoglossus > Discoglossus pictus. The sequence continues at coordinate 546,024,402 of CM050163.1, forward strand.
CCGAAGGTACCGGTGTGTGAGGAGTGATAGCTGCTGCTGCTAGAACTTGCCATCACTGGCAAATATACCGGTACTTAGTAGAGCATCCTATATGCAGCTAATCTAGGCCTCTTGTAATAGAGACTCTCAAGCAACCAGAAGCTACATTTATCCGGCATCTACCAATCCCTGTGGGTGCCGGATAACAGAGTCTATTGTATTATATAAAAACAATGTTTTCCAGTTTAAAGGGATATGAAAGGTTCCTAAGTGTTACTAGGTATATAATATCCGTGTGTATCTATTTACTTTATGTTGTTTATTTTATTAAGAAGAGATTATCTGTTTTTTTTTTCTGGCTAACAACTTACAAATAGTTCCTAACTGGTTTCTCCCCTCAGCAGCTCATGAAGACAGTGTATTTATAAGGTGTGCAGTGTTAGCAATCTGTAGCAAAATTTTGCAACTTGCTCCTTGAGAGAGATCACGGACAGGCTAATTTAAAATACTTCACAGTCTGAGTATTCATGTACTACAGAGGGCAGACCCAATCAGATATTTTAGATACTTTTGGTTTCTTCAGATATACTAACTACAAAGAAAAAACAAACAACAAACGCATTGAAGTGAAGAGAATGCATAAGCATTTAGAGGGAGCTTGTAATTAATGGTCCCTTCAGGACCTGGGAATTTCTCTCCATTAGCTCAATTAATGCGGAGGTGCAGCCTGAATCCTGATAACTCGAAAGAAAATAAACACTGCAGTATTTAGTAAAACATATACAAAAGTGAATATATACATTTTTTTCTTACCGCCAAACATGTTACACTTATTCCACTTGATTCTGGGTGCTCTACATGATGATGCTGGTCAGTATCTATGGGATCAGAGTCTGTTTATACCAAGTCACAGCATACGGTAGGGATTTTGCAGTATTAGCTCATAGGGCCTTCACTTCTAGCCTCTCGACACTTCTATAGGGATGTCTTTACAGGGCTATTTAAAAATGCCATAAGATGCCTTAAGACAATGACGTTCCAGACATGCACGGAATGCTGCAGCCGAGCCGGGAATGTAAAGAATCACTCCAAGCAGCAGAATAAGGATTCTTAAGATACTATGTAAACAAAGGGCACAAGTTTTACACATTTTTCTAGGGGCCGGTAACTACTTTAAGTTGTCAATTAAAGGGATGTGCAAGGTTTCTGGAAGTTACTAGGTATATAATATCCCTGTGGCTTTACTTTTAAATTGAGTTTATTTCATTCACTTTTTTCATCACCTAAAACAAAAACCGATATCACCTGCTCAGATCTGCCCTCTGCAGCTCATAAAGACACAGACTCTATAGGGCTGAATGTGTGGTGTAGTGTCGTATCCTATCAAAAAATTCTGTTTAGACATTTAATAAAATAAAGTAAATAAATACACAGGTTTATTATATACCTAGTAAAATACTGGAACCTTCCATATCCCTTTAAGTAAAAAAGAGCTGTGCGACCCTTAATACAACTCACTGACATACTATATACATACACCCACATATATATGCTTCTATATATCCATATGCTTTATGGTAATCTTTCATAATACAATATCATTAAAGATATTTCACTATCAACAAAGGTCCGCATAGTTAGATCTAGATCTATGGTATTCCCAGTAGTAACATACAGATGTGAGAGCTGGTCCATAAAGAAGTCTGAGCGCTGGAGAATTGACGCCTTTGAATTGTGGTGTTGGAGAAGATTGCTTAGAGTCTCATGGACTGCAAGAAGATCAAACCAGTCAATACTACAAGAAATCAAGACAAACTGTTCACTGGAAGGTTTGATCATGAGGCTGTAGCTAATATATATTTTGACCATATCATGAGAAGACAGGATTCCCTAGAGAAGACTCTGATGCTGGGAAAGATTGAAGGCACAAGGAGAAGGGGACGGCAGCGATAGATAAGTAATGAACATGAGCTTGAGGGAGCTCAGAGTGGCAGTTGATGACAGACATGCTGCGGTACATATGGTCACAGAGAGTTAGACACAATGGGACAACTAAACAAAAACAATTTTTGACTATTTCAACATAAATGCACTTTTAAAATTAACCTTATTATTGTGAATGTTTAATAGGTGAAAGATGCTCATCTCTGTTGTCTGATGTGGGAGACGCAGCCTGTGGTGCAAAGCACCTGGACTGACAAGACTGGGCCGGGTGTGGTTGCTCTTAGTCCATGATGAGGCCCAGCAGAGGCCAGTGGCTTCCACAGCAAATCTGGCCTGAAAACGGTGTGATAAAACAAGAACAACCAATGGGCATTTTTAGTAGATTATATGGCCTGGGTATGAGGACGGGCACAGACTGCAGGTAACACATAAATCAGTTAGAATGAGATCGCTGACTTTGCTGCAAAGCTGCATTTCCAGAGTTTTAAAACTACATTTTCCTCACCTGAAAAATACTAACCGTGTTTAAAACCTGATTCAGTGTCAAATGGATATGGAGGTCAATGAATGTTACTAGGTATATAATATCATCCCTGGGTATCTATTTACTTTTATGTTGTTTATTTTATTAAGAAGTATTTATAAGCTCTGGATAGGATAGGCCACTACACATTCAGCCCTATAGAGTCTGTGTCTGCATAATCTGCAGAGGGCAGACCCATACAGGGACTATTTGTTTGATTTTAGGCAGTAAAAACAGAGTTTATAATCACTTCCTAATAAAATAAAGTACATAAAAGTAAATAGATGGACAGGGATATTATATACCTAGTATATAGTAATTTAGGAGCCAGCATTATGATTTTAGGAGCCGTGGGCCCCAGGCTCCCAGGATTTTGCTATGCCCCGTCTTAGTCCTTAATAAACATGAGAAAATTCTACAAGGCTATATATTATTAACAGTGTCTCTTAAGCAGTGTGGGCAGACACTATATTTGGGCCTATAAGGGTTTAGGAGATTTCTCATTGGATTCCAACTACTAGGATTGTAACAAAGTAGCACCGCAAAACTTAATTGATAATTAATTTGAGAAAATAAAAAGTACACACATAAAAAATATAATTATGTTGTTTGAGTTATTTGAGTGTTAGATAAACGAGCTGGAAAGTTGCATTTTATTTCCTCTCTCCTAATGACTTTATCTCACATGATAAAAATCTCTCACAGTTGGAAGTTGTGTTTTAAAGCATGCCCAGTGGCATCTATGGTCGTCACCAAGAATTTTAACGGTTAAAATCGTATTATTCTAATCTGTAACAACTGGGCACGCTCACCCTCACCGTGAGAGATAAGTAATCATGTGAGATGCAATAATTAGTAGAATAGGAATAACATTTAATATCAGTAATTTATCTGCAGTAGTTAAAACAAATGAAACAGTCACGGTTTAGTTGTTCAGTCATGTCAGACTCTCTGTGACCCTATGGACCACAGCACACCAGGTAATGATCACAGAATAAGGCTTATCTGTTTATTTAGTTTTGATTAGCAATAATATCAATTTGGAGAACAAAAAATAAATAATGATACTTGAAATTAACAGTATTGCTTCCAGCAAATGCTTCTCCATCCTGTTGGGTATCCAGTTGGCAAAAGAGGATCTGCCCAGGAAGCTGTCCTGATAAAAGGCAGATAAAGACTCCTCTCATGAAAGCCCCCAGGCAGATGCTCTTCCACTCCTGGACACAATAAAATTAAAACGTAAGATTTAAATACTACATCAATTTTCAGTGCTAATCAGTAACTACCAATAAGGAACCTGAAATATTTCCAGGTGCTTGACACCAATTAGATACTAAGAATAAAAAAAATAATAAAAATAGAAATGTTATTAGATAGCAATGGCACATGCGTGTCTAAAAGAGAGACCACTCTAAAACAATTCAATATCAAAACCCTAAGATACAAGGGTAGTTATAGGATACCTCCTATCTGGAAGGCTTACCCGAAATTAATGCCCCAAAAACTAGTGTGTTTGCATTGCTCGGTTGTGTCCGACTCTCCATGATCTCATGGATCGCAACACACCATGCTGATCCACTTGGTATTAATGGCAGAGATCCTGGAGTGGCTTGCCAGTTCCTTCTCCAGTGGGCCACAGCATACAGCTCCTGGTATTCCTAGGTGGTCTCCCATCCAAGTACTGACTGGGCCAAACCCTGCTTGGCTTCAGGGTGGTGTGACCTCTTGGTTCCCTGACTGGAATCGAACCCAGGTTGCAGCGGTGAAAGCACAGAATCCTAACCACTGGACCACCAGGGAACCCCAATAATAGTGTAACACACTAGAGTGGTATTTTGATCCTTATATTAGAGAATGTACTATATCCTGAAAGTTCCTTATACATAAATCACAAATGGCCTAGATATAGTTCAAAAGGTAAATGTACATAATAAGAAGACTGTTATAGTATAACTATTCTCATATAATATCTCTAGAACTAGAGTCTATCACCAATTGGAGCCAAATATATCAATCCCTTATAGAATAAGTTGACGTAAACACTACATACGCTATATGTGGGGTAGATACAAGAGCAGCGTTATAACAATAGCTAATCAAACACAATTAGCCATTTTCTTAGCATACTATTAGTTATAACTAATGATACCCTAATGTATGAGCACTAGAGTGGTCCTTTAATTCAGTGGCACTGTCCCTTTAAGTGGGGCCTGCAATGCATTGCCGTGTAGAAGCCACCACTTTAGACCATCTCTGTCCCTGCTGCAGCGTCCCTGGCAGATGCTGTGTCACCACCATCGGAGCGAACGTCACGGGGTCTAGACGGATTTTTCTCCTGCCAGCATCTGACAACTCAGTGCAATATGGCTGGTGTGTTACAGCTGGGCCTCCCCATCATCTAGAGGCCAGAGGTGACCAGGGCTGGAGGCCCAGCTGTGAGCCGCACCCAGGCATCTGCCCAACCAAACACTGACACCTAAAAGGGTTAAATCACCATTAAGGTCAAGATTTTTACATATGTAATTTTAGGGGGGAAAAAATAAATAAAAAAATACAAGCGGTTACATTTTTATTTTGCTCTTTTTTAGTGGATTCTATTATTTTCTCAGGAGGGTGTGTCTTTGTAAACTAATGAATATACTCCTACTGAAATAAATGGCAGTTTTAGGTGACTAATTCCCAGTGTAGATAGAAATTTCATGTGCATTCAAAGTCTCGGGAGGAAGTTAATCAGTTAACAATCTAGAAAAATGTAAAACTATTCAAAGAAAAAAAAAAAACTTATATTTTAAATCAGGGCTTGAAATCATAACGCCTATTTTTTTTTTATTACACTGTTGGCTCCAAGCTTTTCAATAAAAAAAAAAATATATATATATATATATATATATATACATATATATATATATATATATATATATATATAGAAATCTTTCTAACTTTTACTTTCTTCCTGACCCTTGTTTTCCTTATATGTTACTCTTCCCCAGGTCTCTGTTGTCCCACCCACTTTAGATTGTAAATAGCGAGTTTCTTGTAGGGTGCTTTGGAAAAAAGCACTTTCTACAAAGATATTAAAGCTCAAAAACAGGGCCCTCCATTTTCTGAATTTGTTAATTATTGTATTTTCCTTGTTCAGCGCTACAAATAAAAGTTTATATATATATATATATATATATATATATATATATATATATATATATATATATATATATATATATATATATATATATATATATATATACACACACACACACACACACACACACAAAGAGTGGAGTAGTCATAAGTGTCCAGTAATCTAGAGTATTGCAGTATATAGTTATACTCTTTTTTTTTTATTGGACAAAGGTCCCCCATTCTGATCTCCTAGCCCCCCACCCCACATCCCCCATTCTGATCTCCTAGCCCCCCCACCCCACAACCCCCATTCTGATCTGCTAGGCCCCCCCACGTCCCCCATTCTGATCTGCTAGCCCCCCCCCCACGTCCCCCATTCTGATCTGCTAGCCCCCCCCCACGTCCCCCATTCTGATCTGCTACCTTTTTTTTATATATATATATATATATATATATATATATATATATATATATATATATATATTTATTTTCATTCCTAACTTACCAGGCTAGCTCCTAAGTTTCAGATACCTTTTGTTCCAAACACGGGACTGCACTGGCCCTTTAAACAGAATCCCTGACCTGGATATCCCTCCATGTTATAAAATACATGATTGGCATTTATTAAATACCACTCCAATGGCAGGGTGACAAGGAATGTCTTGCTGCAAAAACAGAAGGCAAACAGGGCACAAGAAGCTACAGTGCCAGGTGGAGCATTGGCAGGGCTGCTCCTGGCCTTCAGCACTAGGCCATATGTTGGCACTATAGTAAATACAAAATAATACACATGGTCATTTCAATGAAATATGGGTATATAACTAGTATAAATGTGTATTCCAATGGCAGCATTGCAATGTTATATATTGTATATTAATATACAGAAGGCCGTGGCAAAAGTGTGACCCTTCACTAGTCATGCATTGATAATGTGCAAAGTGTATTTAATAAATGTAAATAAATACTGGCGCAGCGGACATTTGGCAGCGCTGCCGATATTTCAGACGAGTTGTAACCTTAGAAGGTGACCCTAACCCTTAAACTAACCCTCACCCTAACTCTATGGTATGGTCAATGAAAATCGGCAGCGACATCTAGCGGTTGGTTGCAGCCACTACTGGCGAATTTGAAAAGGGAAAGGACTGAAGGTCACCCTAACACTCAAAGTTTACCTAACCCTAACTCTATGGTATGGGAACTGAAACAATCGTCAGCGTCATCTACTGGTTGGCGAATTTGAAGAGGGAAAGGACCTAACCTTCTAAGCTTACAACTTGTATGAAATAGTCGGCAGCGCTGCAAAATATCCACAGCGCCATCTAGCTGCTACTTGCTCGCACTGCAGCTGTCAGTGCTGGTGAATATACAATGGGATAGATCCCATAAAAAGCACATAGATATACAGGTATATTATATACCTAGTAAAGACCAGACTTCTTCCATATCCGTTTACACACCTGAGTGTAACTATGTATTCAGATAAGATCTCTCTCCAGTTATGTTGAAAGTTTGCAGCTACAATGTGGCACTTGACAATCAAACTGAATTGGGGCTTGTCCCTCTTCACCTTCGCAAATTCTGACAGTTGCAGTTCCGCCGCCAACTGATAGATGGCACTGCCGAGTTTCGGATACTTCTGCACATAGCATATAAGGTGCGCCAACAGAAGAGGCCTTGAGCTATGAGAGACGCGCCTCAGACCCCAAGTGCCGCGCATAGCGATGGCCTCTCTGTCGACTCCGCACCACGTTGGAGGGGGGAATAGTTATTTGCCTTACCTCAAACCTAACGGTGCCTGGAAACTGACAGTACCCTCTATTGGATAGCTCCTGTAACTGCAGCTGTCAGTGCTGCCGAAGGCATGCGAATGCAAAGAGGGATAGATCCCCGAATTGTAGGATAACCCTTCCCCTTAGACTACAGGCAACTTAGATGTTTAAGATAGATGGAGACAGGAAGAGTAAGAATGTCTTATATCTTTATGCCTTATATAGCTGCTGATTTGTTACACACTTGAAAAACTTCACATTTAAGCGCACAATGTATTACTACAGATAGGGAACATTCACACCACCTAAGAGTAACATTATTACCTCACACAATCATAGACAAGTCATAGATATTTTCCTAAAAATAACATTGTAAAGACACAAAGCAGATGATCATCTGATATAGAAGTAACACAATCTGCACTTTATTATTAACAATAAGTCACTTTGCATCAGATACTTGTAGATCCTACAGGCAGCAGCTCCTATAAGTGTCATATTAATAAATGGCCGCCCTGCTCACAGCCAGCACGCACCACTTAGTATATCAGGCCCAGTCAGCTGCTTACAATCACAGCTGCCAAAAGCCATAGACTGAGCCCCTCATGTACAATGAGATGCCCCCCTACTCTAATTGCATATTCATTAGTGGGAACAAAGCCACAGACAGTGCCAAAACTGGGCTGGTATGATCCATAGCGCCCAACAGGAGCCACATAAACAAGTGCCGAGTATAACTGTCACACATGACAAGGGGGAGTAACTACCAGAGTAGCATTAAAGTAGGATGTGCCAGGGAGGGGGTAATAAGGCGGCATTAACACATAGGGAGAGGGACAGTAAAGTAGCATTAATACCAGGGATGGGGGAGTAGTAAAGTAGCATTAACCCATAAAGTGCCAGGGATGGGGTAGTAGTAAAGTAGCATTAACCCATAAAGTGCCAGGGATGGGGGAGTAGTAAAGTAGCATTAACCCATAAAGTGCCAGGCATGGGGGAGTAATAAGGTAGCATTAACCCATAAAGTGCCAGGGATGGGGGAGTAGTAAAGTAGCATTAACCCATAAAGTGCCAGGCATGGGGGAGTAGTAAGATAGCACTCACCCATAAAGTGCCAGGGATGGGGGAGTAGTAAAGTAGCATTAACCCATAAAGTGCCAGGCATGGGGGAGTAGTAAGGTAGCATTAACCCATAAAGTGCCAGGCATGGGGGAGTAGTAAGGTAGCATTAACCCATAAAGTGCCAGGCATGGGGCAGTAGTAAGGTAGCATTAACCCATAAAGTGCCAGGCATGGGGCAGTAGTAAGGTAGCATTAACCCATAGAGTGCCAGGAATGGGGGAGTAGTAAGGTAGCATTAACCCATAGAGTGCCAGGAATAGGGGTGTAATAAAGTAGCATTAACACAAAGTGCCAGGGATGGGGGTGAATGGTCAGCTAGGACATGGCAAATCAGCATTAACCAATGACATGCGAGGGAGGCATTTCACATTATAAGGGACGAGCTAGGATTAAAGGGGAAATATCACATGGAAGCTGCACTGGCCTACCAGCCCCAGCCCATCACTGACCAGCACTAGGGAGGAACCATCTGGGTCATCATCCAGGTCACATCCTCTCTGCACCTTGTTGTTACTGTAAATCACATGCAGGAAAACAAAGAGGAAGAGCCGCCTGGGGATGCTGACAGCAGCCGGTCATCAGGTCCAGCCCAGGGGGATCAGCCCAGAGAGCCACGTCCACATCCAGGGCACCCATGGCAGCTCCCAGCATAGAGCAACCAGGGCAGCTCCTGAGCCACAGATGAGCTGTGTGGAAGTTGCTCTGAATACTATGTATCACAGTGTGCTCGCATCATACAATGTATCACAGGCGGATCATACAATGCGTTCCATTATAGTCACGTGACACAATATAACAAGCTCCTACCTTGGCTGTGCTCAGTGTCCCAGACCAGCTCCTGCGCTGGGCGGCTCATGAGTCCCGGAAGAGCCCGGCCGCCTGGTCACTGATCCTGGAGCCTGGCTCTGACACTGGGCAGAGAATGCAGGAATGTGACGTCAAGGACACTCCCCCAGAAAACCACGTGGAGCCGCTAGGAGCATGCTGGGAAATGTAGTCCTTCTCATGCAATCAGGGCTCCAGAGTGGAAGCTGCAGGGAAGAGTTCAGTGACAGGGAGTGTGTGAGTAATGTATGAGCAAGCAATATGTATCCTTCATTACATTGGAAAGATGTATAGCTAGGGAAATTATCTATCTATATACAGTATATATCCATCACATATATAGTTGTGGATCTTGCGATGTTGGTCACGATTTCGCGTCCCTCGCGAAGTGCGGCGAGCGATTGAAGCACGCGGGACTTAGGCTGCAAGACACTTATTGCACTGCGAGTCTTGCGAAGCGAGGCGAGCGGTTGAAGCAGGCGGGACATAGGCGGCAATGACCGCGAGGCCCGCAGTTCGTTCAAATACGTAACTCAAAAACAACAAAAATACAAAATTAAATAAAAGCACACTCAAACACAGCACAGGGGGAGAGCCAGAAAGCCAGGGAGTGAGGTTGCAAAAGAATTTGAGCCATATTTTCAGTTTTTCGCTAGGAAAAAATGGCTGCTGGAAAAACGTAAAAATTCTGAAACAGGAGGAAAACGAGGCTCAGCAACGCCAGGCACGCAGAACTGAGAAAATACACAACGCCGAAGACAGTAACATTTACACCAAAAACGCCAGGCACGCGGGACTTAGAAAATAAAACCAACATTGTGCTCAGAGGAGCAAAGCCTCACATTGTGTGGCAAACAGCATCCCCAGCCGTACAATTTTCTTCCCTTCATTTTTGACGGGCAATTTCCTAGTATATATATAATTATATACCTATATTTACACATCTATCTATCTATCTATCTACTAAAATTACATTGTAGGCAACTTGTTTTATGTAAATGTTTTAACCGGGTGACTTCATTACATTTATCCTCCTTCGCTTATTTTTTCCAAACCCCCCAGAGTAACAGATTATCAATATCTAGGAATGAACCCCTATCTTTGTGTTCACTCTAATGTAGGGTGCCATGTTTCACATATGTGACCTAAACCCATGCCCAAAGAGGGGCTTTGCATTACCAGTGTCTCATGTTTCTGTGATCAGCCACACAGCATGCCACAGTCACCTTGCAGCAGCATGAGACACACACTTCTAATAAAGTGTCATGGATACATACAGGGTCCAGCAGAGGCATCAACACATTTTATGATTGTTAACTCAATGTTTTCAAAAGTATATAATTTTTTCTTTGCACAGTTATTCTTTAACACTCTAGTAAATAAAAGAACAATGTGGAATCAAACCTTGTCCCTAGTTCTCATTGTATCATCTATAGAAGATGGGCAGCCCTTGTCCCTAGTTCTCTCTGTGTCCTCTACGGAAGATGGGCAGCCCCTGTACCTAGTTCTCGCTGTGTCCTCTATGGAAGATGGGCAGCGCTTGTTCTCGTTGTATCCTCTATGGAAGATGGGCAGCCCTTGTCCCTAGTTCTATTTGTATCCTCAATGGAAGATGGGCAGCCCTTGTCCCTAGTTCTCGTTGTATCATCTATAGATTATGGGCAGCCCTTGACCCTAGTTATTGTTGTATCCTCTATGGATGATGGGCAGTCCTTGTCCCTAGTTCTCGTTGTATCCTCTATGGATCATGGGCAGCCCTTGTCCCTAATTCTCGTATCCTCTATGGAAGATGGGCAGCCCTTGTCCCTAGTTCTCGCTGTATTATCTATGGAAGATGGGCAGCTCTTGTCCCTAGTTCTCGTTGTATCCTCTATGGAAGATGGGCAGCCCTTGTCCCTAGTTCTCATAGTATCCTCTATAGAAGATGGGCAGCCCTTGTCCCTAGTTTTCGTTGTATCCTCTATGGAAGATGGGCAGCCCTTGTCCCTAGTTTTCTTGTATCCACTATCGAAGATGGGCAGCCCTAGTCCCTAGTTCTCGTTGTATCCTCTATGGAAGATGGGCAGCCCTTGTCCCTAGTTCTCATAGTATCCTCTATAGAAGATGGGCAGCCCTTGTCCCTAGTTTTCGTTGTATCCTCTATGGAAGATGGGCAGCCCTTGTCCCTAGTTTTCGTTGTATCCACTATCGAAGATGGGCAGCCCTTGTCCCTAGTTTTCGTTGTATCCACTATAGAAGATGGGCAGCCCTTGTCCCTAGTTTTCGTTGTATCCACTATCGAAGATGGGCAGCCCTTGTCCCTAGTTTTCGTTGTATCCACTATCGAAGATGGGCAGCCCTTGTCCCTAGTTTTCGTTGTATCCTCTATGGAAGATGGGCAGCCCTTGTCCCTAGTTCTCGTTGGATCCTCTATGGAAGATGGGCAGCCATTGTCCCTAGTTTTCGTTGTATCCTCTATGGAAGATGGGCAGCCCTTGTCCCTAGTTCTCGTTGGATCCTCTATGGAAGATGGGCAGCCCTTGTCCCTAGTTTTCGTTGTATCCACTATAGAAGATGGGCAGCCCTTGTCCCTAGTTTTCGTTGTATCCACTATAGAAGATGGGCAGCCCTTGTCCCTAGTTTTCATTGTATCCACTATCGAAGATGGGAAGCCATTGGCCCTAGTTCTCGTAGTATCCTCTATAGAAGATGGGCAGCCCTTGTCCCTAGTTTTCGTTGTATCCTCTATGGAAGATGGGCAGCCCTTGTCCCTAGTTTTCATTGTATCCACTATAGAAGATGGGCAGCCCTTGTCCCTAGTTTTCGTTGTATCCACTATAGAAGATGGGCAGCCCTTGTCCCTAGTTTTCATTGTATCCACTATAGAAGATGGGCAGCCCTTGTCCCTAGTTTTCGTTGTATCCACTATAGAAGATGGGCAGCCCTTGTCCCTAGTTCTCGTTGTATCCTCTATGGAAGATGGGTAGCCCTTGTCCCTAGTTCTCGTTGTATCCTCTATGGAAGATGGGCAGCCCTTGTCCCTAGTTTTCGTTGTATCCTCTATGGAAGATGGGCAGCCCTTGTCCCTAGTTCTCGTTGTATCCTCTATGGAAGATGGGCAGCCCTTGTCCCTAGTTCTCGTTGTATCCTCTATGGATCATGGGCAGCCCTTGTCCCTAGTTCTCATTGTATCCCCTATGGAAGATGGGCAGCCCTTGTCCCTAGTCTTCGTTGTATCCTCTATGGAAGATGGGCAGCCCTTGTCCCTAGTTTTCGTTGTATCCACTATAGAAGATTGGCAGCCCTTGTCCCTAGTTCTCGTTATATCATCTATGGAAGATGAGCAGCCCTTGTCCCTAGTTCTCGTTGTATCCTCTATGGAAGATGGGCAGCCATTGTCCCAAGTTTTCGTTGTATCCACTATAGAAGATGGGCAGCCCTTGTCCCTAGTTCTCGCTGTATCCTCTATGGATGATGGGCAGCCCTTGTCCCTAGTTCTCTTTGTATCATCTATGGAAGATGGGCAGCCCTTGTCCCTAGTTCTCGTTGTATCCTCTATGGAAGATGGGCAGCCCTTGTCCCTAGTTTTCGTTGTATCCTCTATGGAAGATGGGCAGCCCTTGTCCCTAGTTCTCGTTGTATCCTCTATGGAAGATGGGCAGTCCTTGTCCATAGTTCTCGTTGTATCCTCTATGGATCATGGGCAGCCCTTGTCCCTAGTTCTCATTGTATCCCCTATGGAAGATGGGCAGCCCTTGTCCCTAGTCTTCGTTGTATCCTCTATGGAAGATGGGCAGCCCTTGTCCCTAGTTTTCGTTGTATCCACTATAGAAGATTGGCAGCCCTTGTCCCTAGTTCTCGCTGTATCCTCTATGGATGATGGGCAGCCCTTGTCCCTAGTTCTCGTTATATCATCTATGGAAGATGAGCAGCCCTTGTCCCTAGTTCTCGTTGTATCCTCTATGGAAGACGGACAGCCATTGTCCCAAGTTTTCGTTGTATCCTCTATGGATCATGGGCAGCCCTTGTCCCTAGTTCTCATTGTATCCCCTATGGAAGATGGGCAGCCCTTGTCCCTAGTCTTCGTTGTATCCTCTATGGAAGATGGGCAGCCCTTGTCCCTAGTTTTCGTTGTATCCTCTATGGAAGATGGGCAGCCCTTGTCCCTAGTTTTCATTGTATCCACTATAGAAGATGGGCAGCCCTTGTCCCTAGTTTTCGTTGTATCCACTATAGAAGATGGGCAGCCCTTGTCCCTAGTTTTCATTGTATCCACTATAGAAGATGGGCAGCCCTTGTCCCTAGTTTTCGTTGTATCCACTATAGAAGATGGGCAGCCCTTGTCCCTAGTTCTCGTTGTATCCTCTATGGAAGATGGGTAGCCCTTGTCCCTAGTTCTCGTTGTATCCTCTATGGAAGATGGGCAGCCCTTGTCCCTAGTTTTCGTTGTATCCTCTATGGAAGATGGGCAGCCCTTGTCCCTAGTTCTCGTTGTATCCTCTATGGAAGATGGGCAGCCCTTGTCCCTAGTTCTCGTTGTATCCTCTATGGATGATGGGCAGCCCTTGTCCCTAGTTCTCATTGTATCCCCTATGGAAGATGGGCAGCCCTTGTCCCTAGTCTTCGTTGTATCCTCTATGGAAGATGGGCAGCCCTTGTCCCTAGTTTTCGTTGTATCCACTATAGAAGATTGGCAGCCCTTGTCCCTAGTTCTCGTTATATCATCTATGGAAGATGAGCAGCCCTTGTCCCTAGTTCTCGTTGTATCCTCTATGGAAGATGGGCAGCCATTGTCCCAAGTTTTCGTTGTATCCACTATAGAAGATGGGCAGCCCTTGTCCCTAGTTCTCGCTGTATCCTCTATGGATGATGGGCAGCCCTTGTCCCTAGTTCTCTTTGTATCATCTATGGAAGATGGGCAGCCCTTGTCCCTAGTTCTCGTTGTATCCTCTATGGAAGATGGGCAGCCCTTGTCCCTAGTTTTCGTTGTATCCTCTATGGAAGATGGGCAGCCCTTGTCCCTAGTTCTCGTTGTATCCTCTATGGAAGATGGGCAGTCCTTGTCCATAGTTCTCGTTGTATCCTCTATGGATCATGGGCAGCCCTTGTCCCTAGTTCTCATTGTATCCCCTATGGAAGATGGGCAGCCCTTGTCCCTAGTCTTCGTTGTATCCTCTATGGAAGATGGGCAGCCCTTGTCCCTAGTTTTCGTTGTATCCACTATAGAAGATTAGCAGCCCTTGTCCCTAGTTCTCGCTGTATCCTCTATGGATGATGGGCAGCCCTTGTCCCTAGTTCTCGTTATATCATCTATGGAAGATGAGCAGCCCTTGTCCCTAGTTCTCGTTGTATCCTCTATGGAAGACGGACAGCCATTGTCCCAAGTTTTCGTTGTATCCACTATAGAAGATGGGCAGCCCTTGTCCCTAGTTCTCGCTGTATCCTCTATGGATGATGGGCAGCCCTTGTCCCTAGTTCTCTTTGTATCATCTATGGAAGATGGGCAGCCCTTGTCCCTAGTTCTCGTTGTATCCTCTATGGAAGATGGGCAGCCCTTGTCCCTAGTTTTCGTTGTATCCTCTATGGAAGATGGGCAGCCCTTGTCCCTAGTTCTCGTTGTATCCTCTATGGAAGATGGGCAGCCCTTGTCCCTAGTTCTCGTTGTATCCTCTATGGATCATGGGCAGCCCTTGTCCCTAGTTCTCATTGTATCCCCTATGGAAGATGGGCAGCCCTTGTCCCTAGTCTTCGTTGTATCCTCTATGGAAGATGGGCAGCCCTTGTCCCTAGTTTTCGTTGTATCCACTATAGAAGATTGGCAGCCCTTGTCCCTAGTTCTCGTTGTATCCTCTATGGAAGATGGGCAGCCCTTGTCCCTAGTTTTCGTTGTATCCTCTATGGAAGATAGTTACATAGTTACATAGTTACATAGTAATTAAGGTTGAAAAAAGACTTTCAGTCCATCAAGTTCAACCTGTTAAGATCTCCTCTGATCTGCAATATGCGGATTAGTTATTAATTAAATTATTGATTAAATAATTATTAATAGTATAGTATTGGAGAATGAATAAAGAGTTAGTCCATCAAGTTCAACCTTTTTAGATCTCTATTGATCTTTTTAATTTGGACTATTTATTATTATTGTTAATTGTTAATTATTGTTAATTGATCCAGAGGAAGGCAAACATAAAAAAAACCCCATTGAAACTTTGCCAATTGTCTCAAAAGGGGAAAAAAAAAGCAAAATTCCTTCCTGACCCCAGAATCTGGCGATCAAATTTCTCCCTGGATCAATATTCCTTGCTTGTTATCTAGGATAGCCTTGAATGCCCTCTTTATTCAGAAATATATCTAACCCCTTTTTGAAGTTGTCTATCGAATTCGCTGTCACCACCTCCTTTGGTAGAGAATTCCACAGTTTAACCACCCTAACTGTGAAGAACCCTTTTCTTTGTTTAAGGTGAAATCTTTTTTCCTCTAACCTCAACGGATGTCCTCTTGTCAGTTGAAAATCTCTTGCTACAAAAAGTTAACTTGACAAAGCCTTATATTGACCCTGGATGTATTTAAATAACGTAATCATATCTCCTCTTAGACGCCTTTTTTCTAGCGAAAATAAGTTTAATTTTGCTAGTCTTTCTTCATAACTTAGCCCCTCCATTCCCCTTATTAGTTTTGTAGCCCTTCTCTGTACTTTTTCCAGCTCTAAAATGTCTTTTTTGTGAGGTGGTGCCCAAAATTGTACTCCATATTCCAAATGAGGGCGTACTAGAGATTTGTATAGTGGCAGAATTATATCTTCTTCCCTGGCTTCTATACCCTTCCTAATACATGCTAATATTTTATTTGCCTTTGCAGCAGCTGCTTGGCTTTGAGCACTGTTACCTAGGTGGTTGTCCACTAGTACTCCCAAATCCCTTTCAATATCTGATACCCCTAGATTTGCTCCATTAAGATTATAGATTGCTTGGCTATTGTTCCTTCCCAAATGCATAACCTTACATTTATTTGTATTAAATCTCATCTGCCATTTAGCCACCCATTTCTCTAATTTATGCAAATCCTTTTGTAGGGAAAGTACATCATTATCTGATTTTATTACCTTGCACAACTTAGTGTCATCAGCAAAAATGGAGACACTACATTCGAGTCCTACTTCAATGTCATTAATAAATATGTTAAAAAGGAGAGGACCCAATACTGAGCCCTGAGGAACCCCACTTATCACATTAGACCAATCGGAGTATGTTCCATTTACAACAACCCTTTGCTTCCTGTCTTTTAGCCAGCTCTCGATCCATGAGCAGATATTTACTGCAATTCCTGTATCCCTTAGTTTGCTCACTAGTCTTCCATGTGGCACTGTATCAAATGCCTTTGAAAAATCTAAAAAGACTACATCCACTGAGTTGCCCTGATCCAAGTTCCTACTAACCTCCTCATAAAAACTAATTAGATTGGTCTGACACGACCTTTCCTTCATAAATCCATGTTGACTGCTACCTATGATCCTGTTCAAATAGACATATTCTTGTATTCTGTCCCTTATTAACCCTTCTAAAAGCTTCCCAACTACAGAAGTGAGGCTCACTGGTCTATAATTCCCCGGATTTGCTCTAGATCCCTTCTTAAATATAGGTATCACCTCTGCTTTTCTCCAGTCATCTGGTAGAGACCCTGTAGTGAGCGAGTCTTTAAAGATTAGATATAATGGTTTGGCTATTACAGAACCCAGCTCCCTCAGTACCCTTGGATGTATTCCATCAGGACCTGGGGCTTTATTAACATTTATTTTCTCCAACCTCTTTTGTATTTCTTCCTGCGTTAACCAATTATTTAGTGAAGGTAGTGTAGCCCCATTATGTTGCAGTGTCCCAACCACTGGTACCTCCCTTGTGTAAACCGACGAAAAGAACCTATTTAGCTCATCTGCCTTTTCCTGGTCACTAATTATCAGATGGCCTGTGTCACATTGTAATGGTCCTATCGATTCCTTCCTGGCCTTCTTCCCATTAATATATTTATAAAATATTTTAGGGTTAGTCTTACTTTCCATTGCAACTGACTTCTCATTTTCTATTTTAGCCAGTCTAATAGCCCTTTTGCAAGCCTTGTTGATTTCCTTATAGTCACATAAAGATGCCTCTGTTCCCTCCTTCTTGTATAATTTAAATGCATATTTCTTTTTCCTCATCATGATCTTTAAGTCATTGTTAAGCCACATGGGATGTGATTTACTCCTATTTATTTTATTTCCACATGGTACATGCTGATGAGTATGTTTATTTAGTAAGGATTTGAATGTTGTCCATTTATTTTCAGTATTCTTCCCTGTAAGTTCTTTGTCCCAGTCTATATGTTGTATTGCTGCCCGTAGCCCATTAAAGTTAGCCCTTTTAAAATTTAGAGTTTTTGTTGGCCCCTTACAACTCTGTTTTTTGTATTCAATCTCAAATGAGACTGTGTTGTGATCACTGTTCCCCAAGGGTTCCCCTATTTTTACATTTGATATTATATCAATATTACTTGTGATGACTAAATCCAAGATGGCCCCATTTCTAGTAGGTTCTTGTATTACCTGGGCTAGATAATGATCCCTGAGTGTACTCAAGAACCTGCTCCCCTTAGCTGAGCTGCTGGTCTCGTTTATCCAGTTTATATCAGGGTAATTAAAGTCTCCCATTATTAGAACTTGCCCATGCTTAGCTGCATTTCCAATCTGTAACAATAATTGTATTTCCTCACTTTCAGCTATATTTGGGGGTTTATAGCATACTCCCACCAATATGCATTTAGAATTAGCTTCTCCACTATTTAGCTCAACCCACAAGGATTCAATGATGCCGTTAGTGCCAGCATAAATATCTTCTCTAACTATAGGCTTAAATTCAGGCTTAACATAAAGACAGATCCCTCCTCCTCTTTTACCATTTCCCCTATCTTTCCTAAATAGGTTATAACCATCCAGATTAACAGTCCAGTCATGAGATTCATCCCACCATGTTTCCGTAATGCCTATTAAGCCCCATTTTTCTTGTACTGCTAATATTTCTAGCTCATCCATTTTCCCAGGCAAACTTCTTGCGTTTGCAATCATACACTTTATGTTGCTATGGCTCTGCTGATGTGAAGTGCCTGCCACTGTATTTGAGGCCCCTATTAATATCTCCCTACTTTCTATTGTAACCCTCCCCCCTTCTCCTCCCCCATGGGTAAATAATTCATCCCTTTCCCTCTCTACCCTATTTACCCCAATACTTCTATATAGTCCCTCCCCCCCACCTACAAGTTTAAAAACTCCCCCAGCCGTTCTACCATCCTATTCCCTAGCACAAAAGCGCCCTCATCATTAAGGTGCAATCCATCCCTGCTATAGAGATTGTACCCAAGTGAGAAGTCAGCCCAGTGCTCTAAAAACCCAAAACCCTCTGCACTGCACCACTTTTTTAGCCACGCATTAACCTCCCTAAGCTCCTTCTGCCTCCCTGGGCTAGCACGTGGCACTGGTAGTATCTCAGAAAATACTACCTTGGAGGTCCTTGCTTTAAGCTTATTCCCTAATTCTCTAAAATCATTCTTTAGGACGCTCCATCTTCCACTAACTTTGTCATTGGTACCAATGTGTACCAAGACCGCCGGTTCATTACCAGCCCCTCCCAATAATTTATCCACCCGATCCACAACATGCCGAACCCGAGCACCCGGGAGACAGCAAACTGTTCGATTGCTGGGATCTGGGTGACAAATTACCCTGTCTACCTTCCTAATAATAGAGTCCCCTACCACCAAAACATGTCTGTTGCTCTGCCTATTCTGCCCTCCCTCTTCTCCAGTAGAGCTGTTCGCCCGGCTGTTAGAGGGAACAGCTCTATCTGGCATTGCCATTCCTGAATGGACATCGCCAACAGTTTCACTCAATCTGGCAAATCTGTTGGTGTTTGACAACTCAGAACTGGCCTGCCTCCTCCTGTTCCCCCTGCTTCCCCTTGTAACTGTAACCCAGCTACCTCCCTGGCCATCCTCACTAGCCCCAGCTCCTCCCTCCATACTAGGCCCAGCTAAACTGTGCTCCGTGAGCACCAGTTCCCTTTCCAGTGGAGCAATATCACTAAGTGCTGCAATTCTCCTCTCCAGATCTTCAATTTGAGCTTCCAAAGAGGCAATATGCTCACACCTGTCACAGAGGTATGGACCCTGGATCATATGTTCCAGTAGTGCATACATTTGACAGGATGTACACTGAATAAGGTTGCCACTGGACTGACTCATAATTATTATTATTGTCTACGAAATTTCAGTGGGAAAAATAAAGAATATAATATAATATATTTATATAAAGTTTTCCTCCTTTGCACTATAAATCTGCCCTCCCTTTTCTTTGAAGGCCCTCCTTTTATTTAAACTCCTAGGCTTTTACTAGAATTGCACTTGATACTGAAAATGTTCGCAAGCTCACAAGTTCCCCTTCTCCGGTTTCTATTAACTTCTGCCTTCTCGCCTGGGCACAATTAGTGCACTCTGCAATTTATCAGCCTTTACTTGTAAGGTAAATCCACTTGTAAACAGACCCCAAACCAGCTCACAAACCTTTTATACAAGTTTAACAGTCAAGCCACACCCCTCTCACCTGGGCACAATTAGTGCACTCTGCAGTTTATTAGCCTTTACTTTTTAAGGTAAATCCACTTGTAAACAGACCCCAAACCAGCTCACAAACCTTTTATACAAGTTTAACAGTCAAGCCACACCCCTCTCACCTGGGCACAATTAGTGCACTCTGCAGTTTATCAGCCTTTACTTTTTAAGGTAAATCCACTTGTAAACAGACCCCAAACCAGCTCACAAACCTTTTATACAAGTTTAACAGTCAAGCCACACCCCTCTCACCTGGGCACAATTAGTGCACTCTGCAGTTTATTAGCCTTTACTTTTTAAGGTAAATCCACTTGTAAACAGACCCCAAACCAGCTCACAAACCTTTTATACAAGTTTAACAGTCAAGCCACACCCCTCTCACCTGGGCACAATTAGTGCACTCTGCAGTTTATCAGCCTTTACTTTTTAAGGTAAATCCACTTGTAAACAGATGGGCAGCCCTTGTCCCTAGTTCTCGTTGTATCCTCTATGGAAGATGGGCAGCCCTTGTCCCTAGTTCTCGTTGTATCCTCTATGGATCATGGGCAGCCCTTGTCCCTAGTTCTCGTTGTATCCTCTATGGAAGATGAGCAGCCCTTGTCCCTAGTTTTCGTTGTATCCTCTATGGAAGATGGGCAGCCATTGTCTCAAGTTTTCGTTGTATCCACTATAGAAGATGGGCAGCCCTTGTCCCTAGTTCTCGCTGTATCCTCTATGGATGATGGGCAGCCCTTGTCCCTAGTTCTCTTTGTATCATCTATGGAAGATGGGCAGCCCTTGTCCCTAGTTCTCGTTGTATCCTCTATGGAAGATGGGCAGCCCTTGTCCCTAGTTTTCGTTGTATCCTCTATGGAAGATGGGCAGCCCTTGTCCCTAGTTCTCGTTGTATCCTCTATGGATCATGGGCAGCCCTTGTCCCTAGTTCTCATTGTATCCCCTATGGAAGATGGGCAGCCCTTGTCCCTAGTCTTCGTTGTATCCTCTATGGAAGATGGGCAGCCCTTGTCCCTAGTTTTCGTTGTATCCACTATAGAAAATTGGCAGCCCTTGTCCCTAGTTCCCGCTGTATCCTCTATGGATGATGGGCAGCCCTTGTCCCTAGTTCTCGTTATATCATCTATGGAAGATGAGCAGCCCTTGTCCCTAGTTCTCGTTGTATCCTCTATGGAAGATGGGCAGCCATTGTCCCAAGTTTTCGTTGTATCCACTATAGAAGATGGGCAGCCCTTGTCCCTAGTTCTCTTTGTATCATCTATGGAAGATAGAACACAATAGTCTAAGGTGGTGAATTGAAATGAGAAAAATATATACAAAATACTATTTTTTAGAAATAGAAAATAGAAAATTGGCATGTGCGTATGTATTCACCCCCTTTGTTATGAAGCCCATAAAAAGTTCTGGTGCAACCAATTACTTTCAAATGTCACATAATTAGTGAAATGATGTCCACCTGTGTGCAAGCCATTACTTTCAGCAAAAAACAAAATGTCATGTTTTTAGTTTGCGAAAAGGCATGTGGGAGACTTCCAAAATGTATGGAGGAAGGTGCTCTGGTCTGATGAGACTAAAATTGAACTTTTCTGCCATCAAAGAAAACACTATGTCTGGCGCAAACCCAACACATCACATCATCCAAAGAACACCATCCCCACAATGAAACATGGTGGTGGCAGCATCATGCTGTGAGGATGTTTTTCAGTATGCAGGACTGGGAAACTGGTCAGAGTTGAGGGAAAGATGGATGGTGCTAAATACAGGGATATTCTTGAGCAAAATCTGTACCACTCTGTGCGTGATTTGAGGCTAGGACGGAGGTTCACCTTCCAGGAGGACAATGACCCCAAACACACTGCTAAAGCAACACTTGGGGGGTTTAAGGGGAAACATGTAAATGTGTTGCAATGGCCTAGTCACAGCCCAGACCTCAATCCAATAGAAAATCTGTGGTCAGACTTAAAGATTGCTGTTCACAAGCGCAAACCATCCAACTTGAAGGAGCTGGAGCAGTTTTGCAAGGAGGAATGGGCAGATCCCAGTGGTAAGATGTGGCAAGCTCATAGAGACTTATCCAAAGAGACTTGGAGCTGTGATTGCCGCAAAAGGCTGCTCTACAAGTATTGACTTTAGGGGGGTGAATAGTTATGCACATTGACTTTTTCTGTTATTTTGTCCGATTTGTTGTTTGCTTCACAATAAAAAAATAATCTTCAAAGTTGTGGGCATGTTCTGTAAATTAAATTATGCAAATCCTCAAATATCCATGTTAATTCCAGCTTGTGACGTAACAAAACACGAAAAATGCTACAAAAGAGAGCATCACTTTATTTTTCATCCTCAGGTTTATACACATTTATAACATACAATGGGAAAATTATGGTATTTGCAAGGTTTGCACAACTATGGGATTTTGGAACCCCCCCCCCCCCACACCTTCTACTAACCAATCAACAATGCTCCTGGTAGGCACTACTCTGACTGGTTCCTTGTACCAGCCCCTTATCCAGTGTGGACGAACCTCCTTGGCTCTGATTGGTGCATGGCCCAAATATAGGACTAGGAGAGAAAGTTATTGGTTTTACGAGGTTGTGGGTGCCACCACTTAACCTTTGTTACGTCAACCACTTTACTTATATTGAAGTGTTCTATACTCTAATCTAATCTAACTGTGTCTATGCAGTAATTAGTATATTGGTCACAGGTTCAAATCTCCAAGGTAGCAGTCAGGCTTACCTGGGGCGATCAGACTAGGGCTAGCTGGTGTTGGCTACTGAACCATGGCAGAGTGCCCAGATTTAAAGGTAGACCGCCTCTCAGAGCTTTATTACACCCTCCAGTTCTCCAGCACATAAAATAAACACCCCTTTCCATTTTGTAATGTGCTTACGAAGGGGAATTGGTCCTCTTTCCCTACACCAATATAACAACTATGTGAAAAGTGAACATTTGAGCCTCATTCAATTGCAAGCCCACGGCTTGTGGGCTACAGGCAGTATGTCTGCGGGCTTGAGATTAAATGAGGCTCCAAATGTGCGATTTGCTACAATTACAGAGCAATTCAATGCAGCAAGGCCGCAATTTAGGGGTATAAAGGTGAAACCGTAAACCATGTACCCGTAAGTAGCATTTCAGGGCATGATCATGATCAATTAAGCAAGGCCGTAACTACCCATTTAGAAACAGCCAATAGAAAATGAGACCGTCATCATGATATCAGTAAAACATGGAGGTAACATGTCAATCAATTAGCCTTTAGATGTCCCATATGCGATTAGACTCGCAATCCTGCAATGTACAAAATAATAAAAATGAATGAAGGAAATGTTCTAGTCCATGTGGGTGGTCTCCCCCTCTCCCTCTCATGTCTCTTTCTCCCCCCCCCCCCGTGTCTCTTCCCCCCTCTCTCGCCCTGTGTCTATTTCCCCCTTTCGCCTTCTGTATCTTTTCCCCTTTCCCCTGTGTCTCTTCCCCCTCTCCCTCCCCTGTGTCTCTTCCCCCTCTCCCTCCCCTGTGTCTTTACCCCCTCTCCCTCCCCTGTGTCTCTTCCCTCTCTCCCTCCCCTGTGTCTCTTCCCCCCTCTCCCTCCCCTGTGTTTCTTCCCCCCTCTCCCTCCCCTGTGTCTCTTTCCCCCCTCTCCCTCCCCTGTGTCTCTTCCCCCCTCTCCCTCCCCTGTGTCGCACATTTTACAAACTATATTAGTGATTATAAGGGCGGTTCCTATATGGTGGGTGAAGGTAGTATCAGCCACCACTGACAACTGAGCTATGGGTAAGTATTTTTTTTTTTAAATATGCACAATATAATTATTATTACCAGATTATTGTCTCAATTCTGTCCTTTTAGTTTTGCTTTTACTGTTTATTTCTATCCAGACAATGTTTACTTACTATTCAAAGTCCCAGAGCTTTATCTGCTATCAGTGTGTGTCACAGATTTTATTTGTATATCTGGCTGATAATAATATATGTACTGGATAAACAGTCAAAGATCATAAACTCAAAAGCCTTTATTTAGAAAAATGTGTATATTTAATTATTAAAGAACATTATGTTGGTATTTTTTTTTAACTTAACTTAAAAAATATTTTGCAGTTCAATATTGTTGATTTTTTTATGCAATACGTGCAGTTAAAGGGTCTTTACATTTCTATCTTCTATATGCAATTATTCTTCACTGGGGGTGTAATTTTGGTTCCACAGCTCTTTGTGTCTGTTACTTTCTCAGCGTAGTGTGGCCTTTTAAACTAATAAGCTTTCCATTGTTGCTATTGAAAGCATTGGCAGTTTTATATGACACATTACAATTGTGCAAATAGCCTGTATATATATAAAGTCTCCTCTCACTTCCGGACGTGGGTCAGAAGACACTAACATGTTGCTCAAAAACAGCAGACATCTAGCAAAGTCTGTTATAATAAAACAATAGATAAGTAACCACTTGGAAATTGCTGGGCTATTTGGTTAAGTTAAATAACCAGTGAAATGTTATATTTATTGCATGATCTTATGAAGAACTTGACTTAATAATGTACAAAATGTTGTTTTACAGTGTTTTAAATAAATAAATAAATAAATACAGTATTTCATTTTTTTACAGCTTTGTTTAATATTAGCAGATTTTTTTTAGTTTCATTTTTTAGTGTAATAACTTGGGAGAAACCGTTGATACAGATAAGATCTCAATTTTTTTCTATTGTTTGTGTTGTTCAGTTGTATCCAACTCTCCATGACCTCATGGACTGTAACACACCATGCCGATCCACTGGGTATTCATGGCAGAGATACTGGAGTGGGTTGCCAGTTTATTCTCCAGTGGGCCACTGCATACAGCTCTAGGTATTTTTAGGAGGTCTCCCATCCAAGTACTGACCAGGCCCAACTCTGCTTGACTTCTGGGTGGTGTGACCTCTTGACTGGAAATGAACCTAAGTCACAGTGGTGAAAGCACTGAATCCCAACCACTGGACCACCAGGGATCCCTTTTTTTTCAATTAAAAGACTGTAAAAAGTGACTTGACTATAGAAGTAAATAGGGTACACAGCTGGATAACACCCTTTCCCTCGGCTACAGGCTGAAAAGTATTCCAAAACAAAATATCCTATGATATAAGCAGAGACAGCTAAAACTGTTATTATGTTCATGACTTACACGTCTGATAATATTAGCGCTAGCTGCCCATCGCTATCACAAGGGGTGAGGGAGCGCACCTATAGTTCTCCAAACTCTGTTAAAGTGTTTTCGGGCTGGATGACATAAACTAAAACATATATAAAAACCTTGCAAACATCAATATTGGACTTGAAAATGTTTATTCTTACCCAATTTCCTGTCTTGGCAGGATAACAACTATTAAGATGAATATTGTTTCTAGAACTCTTTATTTATAAGCAAAAGACTCATTAGAAGTGTTCAATCAGAGAAAACGAAATAACCTTAATTTATTACATGACATCATGCAACCACTTACGCTTCCTTATATGATAGCGTGGGGAAGAGATATTGGAAATACATGAAGAAGATATCTTTGACATACAGCTGTCCATTTATGTGAACTTAAGGAGCAGGGTCATAAAACCTTATTCAGGTTGTACATCACTCCAGATAAATGATACAGAATGGACAAAAGGCCAAACCAAATGTGCTGTAGAGGGTGTGGAGAAATAGATACTATCACAACTGGAAGATGTGCCCCAAGGTGCAAAGAATCAAACAATTTTTGAAGGTGTTTTTTTTGTCTGATGACAAATTGGGCCTAAAATCATAGGGGTCGTCTAATACATGGGGTCGTCTTATACAAATACAAAAATATGTTGTGTATATATATATATATATATATATATATATATATAAATATATATAAAACATATGTCTATATACCAACCCCCACAGCAGAGCGGTATAGCATTTCACTGGGTGCATTGCCGGTAGATCCCACCATGCTTCTTGTCCAGGGAGTACAGTTAAATTATCCACCCAGATTTTTGGGGGTTTCTATGCCCATGGCTATTAGCCATATTTTTTTATGTAGTATCTGTTAAGCAAACAAGCCAAAGGCCAAAGTAGAGGGTGTTGAATAGGGATACATTTGTATACTAGTCTCCCTGGAAGCTTAGAGACAAATGGTAGGAGAGAGTTTGGTGGGAAGATGGGTTCTTTAGAATATTTGTTAAAGAAAGAGGGATAGTGCCAGAGGTAAGGTGCAACAGAGTGTAAAGAAAAGTGACTGGAGAAGTTGCGAAGGGATAGGATCAAGGAGGCAAATTATGAGACAAGACAATGAGCTGAGTACTGGGAACTTTACTTGTCACAAGTGATATTAGGAGTTGACATATGGAGTTTGGTTGTCTGATGACAAATTGTAGATATAACTTTACTTTTTGTTCTTCACTGTCTCATTATTCAGTGGTATAATATTTATACCTTTAGCACCTGGATTGGCTAACACATTCAAACAGGATGGGGAATGATAAGCTGGAAAAATCCGTGTTTTGTGGCTTACATGGAATGCACAGTTTTCTATCATGCAATTAAAGGAGCATGTTTTAAATATTTTAAAAGTGTATTTTTCATGAAAAAATATTTAGTAAAACTTGTTTAAATTTATTGGAAACTAATTGGAAATGTCGCAGGAAACACATTTGTGTGATCAGTATGGTATGTGCGACTAGGGACAAAAACTTAAAAGACATTTTTAAACATCAAATGCCTCATTTAATGTCTCTTTAACCTTAAATTACCAACTCAATGATACAGACAAGGACTTCCTTTCTTGCATAATTTTGGTGCCTGGCATTTGCTTTACAATTTTTTTCACTTTCTCAAACTCTTTCCCATCATCTACCCATATAATGCAACCCGCACTTCCTCACAGGTAATAACTCTCACCCTTATTACCTCTACTCCCTAAAACACATTCATGACATTCCTTGACCGGACCAACAACATAGTGTCAGTACTGTGACTTCCAATGTGACTTCTTGTTTCCTCATAAACCCTTTGCATTTCTGCAAGTGAGGAATTACAATACATCCAAGACATACTCAACCTCCTTCTAGATTGAGTCTTCCATTGTTAAAACTATAAAGGCCCACACAAAAGGGGATTCCAGCCTAAACAATGTGTATGATTTACAGGGGGGTACCCAGCAAATGAAATGCTAAAGCGAGAATTAAAGTATTTTTTTAGTTTTTACATCTTAAAGAGTGCATTTGAAAAATTTATCACTCCATGTTTTTGTTTTCAAATGATGATCTCAAACCCCCCAAAAAATCTTTCAAATTTCAAAGATTGCATATACCATGTGGGAATAGAAGTAAAAGGAGTAAATCACATCCAAACGTGGCTTAACAATGATTTAAAGATTAACAGCCATTTAAATTATACAAAGAAGAGCGGACAGAAACTGCTTTTTGTGAGTACAAGGAAATCAACAAGGCTTGCAAAAGGGCTATTAGACTGGCTAAAATAGAAAATGAAAAATAAGTTGCAAAAGAGAGTAAGACTAACCGTAAAATATTTTTAAAGTATATTAATGGGAAGAAGGCCAGGAAAGAAGCTATAGGAACATTACAATGGGAAACAGGCCGAATACTGAGGGAACTGGGCTCTGTAATAGCCAAACCAGTCTATCTAATTTCTCAAGATTTACTAAACACTGGGTCGCTACCAGATGACTGCTGAAAAGCAGAGGTGATACCTATATTTAAGAAGGCAGCAAGAACAAATCCAGGAAATTATAGACCTTTAAGCTTCACTTCTGTAGTGGGGAAGCTTTTAGAAGGGTTCATAAGGGATAATATACAAGAATGTGTCTGTTCAAACAGGATTATAAGTAGGAGTCAACATGGATTTATGAGGGATAGGTCATGTCAAACAAATCTAATTAGTTTATATAAGGAGGTTAGTAGGAACTTGGATCAAAACAACTCAGTGGATGTAGTCTTTTTAGATTTTGCAAAGGCTTTTGATACAGTGCCACATGGAAGACTATTGTGAAAACTAAGGGATACAGGAATTGCAGTAAATATATGGATTGAGAGCTGGCTAAAAGACAGAGAGCAAAGGATTGTGGTAAATGGAACATACTCAGATTGCACTAATGTGGTAAGTGGGGTTCCTCAGGGTTCAGTATTAGGTCCTCTCCTTTTTTTTTGTCATTCTTTTTATTATTGAAGGCATGTTAACAATATAACATTGCATAGAGTAAAAGTAAAAAGAAGAGAACAACATGGCATTCAGGTTATGCAGCAACACAATTCCCCAGCATCTTAACAAAGAGGCTGCCTGTTATTTCTATACTAATCTTACTGGTACATTGCTTCGTTATCATCCTGTGCCATGTCTATCTCTCTATGTCTTCAAACATGTTTTTTTTTAATTTTTGTCTACCTCTTATCAGGAGATAAGAGTACAAAACTAGGAAAATATTAACATTGACTATGCCAACTTAAAGGAATAGTGGGAAAAGGATAAATAATAAAAAAATAAATACCTGGTGTACACTTCTAGTGTTGCACCGATTGAAATTCTTCTGGTTTGAGTGGTCATCCGAGCTCCCCAACGGCCGCCACCCCTCGGCAAGAACCGCCTTCCCTACTGTCCCATTCATATCCCAACCTTAATGCTGTGGACCGAGGTCAGCCATGGTGTCCAGATATTTAGGAATAGGGGGACCGTGTTCTGCAGGACATGGGACAGTCTGTCATTTATCATAACAAAGTTAATTTTAAAAATGATCTCTCTGGAGGTCAGTGTTGCAACTTTCCAGTTTTTTGCAATACAACTTTTGGTGGCGAGAGCCAAAAATTGCCATAATTTGTTATGGTTTTTAGAGAGACTGGGTCCATGAACCCCCAGAAGACATGACTCAATCACTGGCCCCAGCTTGGTTTATGTCACTTGCGAGAATAAGTCAGTCATCTCTTTCCACACCTTCTGCACCATTGGACACGTTCCACCATGTATATAGGAAGTCTCCCCTCGCTTTGCATCCTCTGAAACAGTCCTCGCTAAGACTATTATTAAGCCCAGACATTAGATAGGGTGTATAGTAGGTCCTGTGCAAAACTTTGACTGAGGTCTCAAGTAGGCTATATGTGTATGATCCTTTTGTTAAATTGGTACAAATCTCCTTCCAGGTTGCTCCATCTAGCTCCCTACCTAGGTCTTTCTCCCATTGGAGCATATATTTAGTCTTCTGATTGTTCAGAGAGTCATTCAGAAAAGAATATAGTGACCCAAGGAGGCCCTTGATAAAGGGCAGCTTTGCACATATAGTCGACCACCAGGAATGTTTGGGGGTCCCATGTGTCATGAATCAGCCAGTGGCCATATTGTGTTTGGACAAAGTTCATGGCTCATGCTGTGGAAGAAAAGGTTTGGGGCCCACTTGTTATTGATATATTGTTATGTTGTGGTCTAGGGGATAAAGTATTATAAGTTTATCCCTTAGCATATTCCCATACCTCCCATGTTTAGGCTCATTGTAATGAGTATCCTGTGAGGTAACTAATGGGATATATTGGTTATATGTGGGTGAAACATTGTGTGTTATATTTGTAAATATGAATGTATGTTATTATATTAGTATGTTATTATATTGTAGAGGGGAAGCCCGTTGAATACAGCCAAGCCTCCTTTGTTCCCAAAGGCATGTTAATCCCATTAGCTAAGTGTCCAGCAGAGTACTAACAATGGGGAGCTCACAGCTGGAGAGCAGACAGGCCAGAAACCAGGCCAAAGAAACCAGGCCAGGCCAAAGAGACCAGAAACAATGGGATGGCCTGAGGCTTCTCAGCCTTCCTAGCATGGGCACAGGAGAGCCAAGGCATGCTTTGCCCTGGAGATTCAGAGCCCAAATGAATTAGTTGGCCTCACCTAGTGGGCGGACCTGGGAGGGGACTATTGGTTCACACACAGTTCCCCTTCATGATTGGCCAGAGGGCATTTGGGGCTGGCTAACGGTAGCCACTTCCCCCATTCTTGTGTGATGTGGTTAAATATGCTGTTCTGAAATAAAACATGGTTGATAATTTTAATCAAGACTTTGTGTGCATGTGTATTATTGACCCAGGGGCATATGCTGGTAGAGGAGATCGTTTCTGACTCCCTTCCAGGTTTCCCAGGCACACTACCAAAAGCTGGGACTTATGCTCTTGCATCTACAAAAACTGTCCATTGGTCTGTCGCCACCCAAACTTAGTTCTAAAACCTACAGGAGATAAGAGGAGTAGGATCCTCTAGACTCCATCATCATTGTAGGTTGTGACAATTGGCTGGCAGAGGTGGGATGCTCGGAGAAATGGAACAGCAATATGAGGAAGATTTTACCAAAGAAGCAAAAAGACGGTTTAAAGAAGCCAGACACTTTTTTTCAGAAAAGTTAACAGCACAAGAGGTAGGCTGCGTGCTTGACCAGATGTTCCAGAGAATATGGAAAGAGCTCATGTGGGTAAGCAAAATGGAGGCGACCACATATACAAGGCCGTGCCCTGGGCTGTCTGAGGCCCAGAAAGCAGAACTAGCTCAGAGTTGCCTAGAGAAGCTCTCTGAGTGGGATGTGTCAGAGGATCAGGAGGAGGGGGAAGGGGTAAACCCTGCACCTGTACCACCTCCTGGGAATGGACACTGTTTTCCCCTAAAAAATGCAGAGACTGTGTCAGAGCCTAGAAGGGATGGTAAAGTCAGCTTGGGACCAAATCACCAGCTCCAAGAGCCAGAGACCAAGGGGAATGTTCCTTGAGTGGGGTCAGATAACCCATATTTGTCCCCTGATACCCCAAGAGACTTAATCCCAGAGGAAATGCTAGCCGAGCACAGTTTCTCCAAACGGGTCAAGCCTGAGGTACCGGATGTGGAAAAGGTCTCACCTGAGGACTACCTTCCAGCACAAATCCTGGCAGAAACCCCAGTAACTGCTCAACAGGTAGGGCCAGATGAACTAAGTCTGCCCTCAGAAGTTCTAGGCAATGTGTATGGGCCAGAACTGCTCATGGAGGCAGGGGCTCAGGATTGCTATTTAAGAGACTGTGGGGAGGGAAAGGAACTGGTTCCTAGCTACAGGGAACCGGACCTCACACAGGAGGAGGCAGTGGCACCAGGGCTAGGGATTGCCATGCCTGCCTGGGAGAAAGAGCCATGGGTGCAATGTGGCACCCCAAAGGATTGTGTATGTAGTGAGGACTTGCCTGAGATGACCAGTGTCCAGGAGTCCAATACAATCTCTGGAGCAGACAAAGCTCAGAGGGCCCAGGAATCCACAAAGGATGAGGCCCAAGTTGCCAAGCAAAAGATAACAGAAGAAGAGGGTCAGCTGAGGGCCCCAAAGGACAGGCTGGGTGGGAATTGCGAGATTCCCCAGCCTATATCAGAGAGCCAGAGCACAGTCACTCAACCAAAGGCAATGGAGGAGGTAAAGGAGGAGTGTAAGCACAGCCTGGGTGGGAACAGCATGGTTCTCCAGGCTGCAACACAGACAGACCCAGGGGAAGAAAACCAGGAGGGTCTGTCCAAAGATACAGATTTCCAGGAGCCAGAGCAAAGGGAGCATCCAAGTCCGGACTCCATCAGGGACGCTGGAGTCAAGCACAGACCGGTATGTACTTTACTGCAGTTATTGTGTTATTGGACTCCCAACAATAATGATTTTGCTGAGAGAGGTACTGGACTGCCCCCTTGCAATCCCATAGGCCCAGAGACTTTTTTAGAAACCCCAGCCCAGCTTTGGGGACTGGCTGAGGGGAAAGGGGTTGCTATGGGACAGGGGTTGTTTTATGGGGCTCCCAAAAATACTGTTTTGCCTCAGAAGAGTGTATTGGTGCAACCCACTGTGTCCCCAGTGACTTCCATGCTGCTGCCCAAGAAGAGAGAGGTGGGATTCTGGACTACTTGGGTGGGGGTGTAGGGGAAGAGCAATTTGCTCTATGCAGTGGGAGCAAG
This sequence comes from Discoglossus pictus, assembly GCA_027410445.1. Lineage (NCBI taxonomy): Eukaryota > Metazoa > Chordata > Amphibia > Anura > Alytidae > Discoglossus > Discoglossus pictus. The sequence goes on from CM050163.1 coordinate 546,056,232, forward strand.
GCCAAGGGCTGGGGGAGGTCTTTACTCTGCACCTTGGGACTGTGTGCGCACCGACATGAACTTGCCTAGCATGCAGCGGGCCTGGCCAAACCAGCAGATTCATGACTATCAGCGTAGCTGGGAAAATCTTGGATGTTCCCTGCCACGCTTGGGGAAGGTTTGTCATGAATCAGCCAGTGGCCATATTGTGTTTGGACAAAGTTCATGGCTCATGCTGTGGAAGAAAAGGTTTGGGGCTCACTTGTTATTGATATATTGTTATGTTGTGGTCTAGGGGATAAAGTATTATAAGTTTATCCCTTAACATATTCCCATACCTCCCATGTTTAGGCTCATTGTAATGAGTATCCTGTGAGTGATCTAATGGGATATATTGGTTATATGTGGGTGAAAAATTGTGTGTTATATTTGTAAATATGAATGTATGTTATTATATTAGTATGTTATTATATTGTAGAGGGGAAGCCCGTTGAATACAGCCAAGCCTCCTTTGTTCCCAAAGGCCTGTTAATCCCATTAGCTAAGTGTCCAGCAGAGTACTAACAATGGGGAGCTCACAGCTGGAGAGCAGACAGGCAGGTACCCAGAAACAATGGGATGGCCTGAGGCTTCTCAGACTTCCTAGCATGGGCACAGGAGAGCCAAGGCATGCTTTGCCCTGGAGATTCAGAGCCCAAATGAATTAGTTGGCCTCGCCTAGTGGGCGGACCTGGGAGGGGACTATTGGTTCACACACAGTTCCCCTTCATGATTGGCCAGAGGTCATTTGGGGCTGGCTAACAGTAGCCACTTCCCCCATTCTTGTGTGATGTGGTTAAAAATGCTGTTCTGAAATAAAACATGGTTGATAATTTTCATCAAGACTTTGTGTGCAGGTGTATTATTGACCCAGGGGCATATGCTGGTAGAGGAGATCGTTTCTGACTCCCTTCCAGGTTTCCCAGGCACACTACCAAAAGCTGGGACGTATGCTCTTGCATCTACAAAGACTGTCCATTGGTCTGGAGCCACCCAAACTTAGGTCTAAAACATACAGGAGATAAGAGGATTAGGATCCTCTAGACTCCATCATCATTGTAGGTTGTGACACCATGTACCCGGGTTAGTGAGGATATCCAGTGTCTAAGCTTTCTATAATTCCATAGTTCACTCTCTGGTATGTGATAATTAGTGATAAGGAAGGTGTGGGATAGCAGAGCATCATCTGAAAACCAGGTTCCTGCTCTTTCCAGTGGTCTGCTAAGCCACCACTGTCTAGAGGTGAGGCTAAACCTTGTCCCAAATTCCAGGAAGGACCTTTACGGACGACAATGGTGATAGGGGGGGAGCCAAATCGCCAACCGACTTAAGCCTAGCCCAGGCCGCTAGTGTTGAAGATATTATGAGGTTACAGTTACGCTGCCTGACGCCTGAGGGGGGCACATCCCAGACTATAGTATCCCAAGAGTGAGGCCTCATTTGCCAATTCTCCACAAAGGTCCAAAGCAGTTGTAGCTTACCCGAATGTGCCAGTGGGATAAACGCGAGCTGCGCCGTTCTCAGATACAGTCTAAAGTTCGGGCATGATAGTCCCCCCTGTGATCTCCGCCGGAACATAGTCTTTCTTGCTATACGCGGCAACCTCCCTCGCCATATAAAATTGAAAATGGAAGCCTGAAGTTTATCTACCTCCTTCAGATCTAGCGGGACTGGAAGATTTCTAAATAAATACAGTATTCTTGGAAAAACTGTCATCTTTACCGAGTTTATCTGCCCTGTCCATGAGATATGAAATTTCGCCCATCGTCGCATTTCCTCCATCAATTGGTTAAACAGGGATGGGAAGTTGGCCTTATATATGTCCGAGAGCTTCTTGGTGATTCTAACCCCCAAGTATTTTAATTTTTGGGCCATTGAAATCTATACTCCGCTTTCAAGGACCCCAGGACCGCATGTGGTATGCCAATTCCCAAAGCTTCAGTCTTTTCAGCCTTAATCTGTAGGCCTGACAGGGTGCCAAATCCTCCCAGTGTTGACAACAAAGCAGGAATCGACATTGATGGTTCGGTTAATGTGCAAAGAAAGTCCACAAAGAGCAAACATTTCAAGTGGTGATGACCCACCCGCATTCCCTGTATCTCCGTGTTGCATCTATTCTTTTGAGCCAAAGGCTCAATCGCCAGCGCAAATAGCAGTGGAGATAGTGGGCATCCCTGTCGGGTCCCCCTCTGGATGGCTATAGAGATGTTCTCTGTTCCCGGGAGTTTCAGGCAGGCCTGGGGGTTTTTGTACAGCGTTCTAATGAGATATATTATTCTCCCGTCAAAGCCGAATTTGGCCAGCATTGCGTACACATATGGCCATTCCAGTGTGTCGAAGGCTTTTTCCAGCTCGAGGGCTAACACACATAGGGGGATTTGCTCTGGGAGGCCAAGTGGATGACATTCATGGTTCTCCTGATGTTGTCCACTGTTTGCCGACGTTGAACGAAACCTGTTTGATCCTTGTGGATCAGATCTGGGAGGAATCCTGAGATCCTATCTGCAATAATTTTGGCTAGCAGTTTAAGGTCTCCATTTATTAGGGATATAGGCCGATAATTCTTTGGGTCTAATGGGTCCCTGCCTTCTTTGGGAAAGACAATTAAGTCCGCCCTGTTTAGCTCCAGGGGCATCGTTTCCCTGTTGAGAATGGAATTAAACAATTGGCAGAGGTATGGTGCTAAAATATGCGCAAAAGACTTGTAGTAAGAGTTGGTAAAGCCGTCAGGGCCGGGGCCTTCCCTGGTTTCAAGTTGTTGATGGCTTTTAATATCTCCTCTATTGTTATATCTGAGTTAAGTGTAGCCGCGTTCTGGTCTGTGACTTTGGGAAGGTCACAGGAATCTAAGTAAGACCTGAGAAGAATCGGGTTCGGTTGCTGTTTTGTGGAGTAAATCGAGCTATAGAAATTCGCAAACGTTCGCTTGATGACATTTTGACTAACCGTTATCTGCCCCTGTGCAGTTCTGATCCGCAATATCTTAGACTCTGCTATCTTAGTCTGCAACTTCCTAGCTAATAAAGAGTCTGGCTTGTTGGCTTTAGAATAGAATAGATGCTTGGTTCGTCTAAGGGCTTTCTCCGTTTTGTAGGAGAGTACTGCATCTAACTCTAGCCGACCCTGATCTATCATCTGGCGAAGTCTGGAAGAGGGGCATGATTGGTTCCTTGACTCTAAATCCTGCAGCTTGATGGTAAGTTCCTGCTCTTTGAGTTTACGTTGCTTTTTAAAAGCGGAAGCCAACTTAATGCAGGAGCCTTGAATAAAGTCCTTGTGGGCCATCCATACCCAGCCTATGTTTGAGCTACCCGTCCTATTGCTCTCAAAGTAAAGGTGTAGATCCTTTTCAATTTGGTCTGACAGCTCTGGATGAGCTAGCAGGAAATCATTTAGTTTCCAAGTATAAGGTGTGGAAATATTTAACCCTAGATCAATGTCAATCCTCACCGCCGTGTGATCCGACCAGGGGCATACCCGTATTTCCGCCCTCCTTGATCGATCAAACAATGACGAAGCTATCAAGAAGGTATCGATCCGTGAATAAGATCCGTGGGTGTGAGAATAATAAGTATAGTCCCTTCTATGTGGGTGGTGCCCCCTCCAGGCGTTCACCAAGCCCAAACCGTCTAGAGCCTTCTTAATTTGCCTTAATTTGTTCGAGTACCGGTCTGTGGCCTGCATACCCGTTCGGTCTAGGACCTGATCAAAGTTTAGGTTGAAATTCTCCCCCATCACCATCATGCTGCCCGAGTGAGGCTCCAGTAGCCTTAGTATATGCAATAGTGATTTGTGCGGTGCACTGGTGGGAGCATAGAAGGAGATGAGGGATTTAGTAGTCTCCAGGACTGTTTCATGGAGTATTATATAGTGTCCCTCTTTATCCACTATTTTAGACTTTAGCTGGAAGGGGAAATTGCGATGAATCAGTATCCAGGCCCCTGCTTTTTTGGTAACTTGGGTAGAGGAATAACAGGTGGGATAGTCCCTGCTAAGATAGTTAGGAATATGTTTGCGAGCAAAATGTGTTTCCTGCATAAATATAATCGATCGGCTAAAATCTTTGTAGTACATAAAGGCCTTCCTTCTTTTGAACTGAGAGTTAAAGCCCTTTATGTTGTGAGTCACAAAGTTAAAGTTGGCGTCAGCTGGTCTAGCCATTACGAGTGTATAGTGTGGGGCTATGTTGTCCAGTCATCTTACCTTGTCCTGTAGAGGACCCACCAAGGAGAGAGCGGCCGGGAGGGAGCCGGGACCCCCCCTGAAAGCCAAGCATGGCCCATTTTTGCACGCAGATGGAGAGAGTACACCAGGGGGAAAAAGGGACAAAAATTAAATAAGTAATAACAACTTTGTAACTTTTTGCAATTAACAAAACTAAACATTCAGAAAACCAGAATGATTCCTTTAAACACATCTTCCTACACCAGTCGTCTTATCCTGGCACTACGGGGAAGGATGAGTGGACCTGCCACTCTTCCAAAGGACCCCAATAGGAAGGGGTTGGTAAAATCCACGGGAGGAACCAGGAGAGAAACCACCAAATAAAGGTATGTGGGGGAGTCTTTCCGGATCTAGGAATCCTTATGTAGCAAGAACAATAGAACCAGCAACCAAGTCATCCCTTGGGGAGTTAAAGCATCCAAGCTTAAAAATAGGTAAAAAAAACAAACAAGAAACATCTTGATATGCCGACTCAAAAAATAAAACTTGATAGAGAACCGTCTATAGTTCCAAGAGGAGCAAGATCCCATACAGCCGCACACTTGTCTTTTTTTCTTCTTCTTTTTTTTTGACTGTCTTTTGGTCACAAGTTGCTTGCATCTAGGTCCTCCGGGACCGCCTCATTCAACGCCTGGTTAGGCCGGGTCTGGGGTGAGGAAGTGAGACCTGCCGATGTGATCTCGGTTGTCTGAGCCCGAGCTTTATACGGGACAGTTGTCCATTGCTACCTGGGATTGGGACCTGGCCTTTCCCGCCGGGGGTCTGATCTCCCGTCCCTTTCCTCCTCCGGGACCATGTGAAGAGATTGGAGGGTTGCCCAGCCGTCTTTAAGTGAGCGGGTAGAGTATGGTTTGCCCCTGTACTGGAATACCAGGGCAAAGGGGAAGCCCCACCGATACTTGATGTTGTGTTGAGTCAGCACTCCCAAGACCGGCTTCATGTCCCTGCGCCTGGCCAGCGTGATGGGTGAGAGGTCCGCGAAGATAAGAAGTGGAGAATTTTCAGGCCCCTTGATATATTTCGGGCTGCTGCTAACACCAAGTCTCTTGTTTGTTGCCAAGGAAATCGGATGATAACATCTCTGGGCACCTCCAAGTTTCTTGTCGCCCCTAGGGCTCTATGGGCCCTTTCAATTTCCATCTGCGAGGCCGGGACCTCCGGTAGGATCTTGGCCAGTGTCTCTGAGACATATTGCTTCAGGTCCTGCACTGCTCTGGGAATCCCTCTCATTCTTATGTTGTGGCGTCTCGAGCGGTTCTCAAGGTCTTCGTACTCTGATTCGATCTGATCGGTGGTCTCTTCAAGCAAGTGGGTCCTTTGGCCAAGTTCATGAATATCTTTCTTGATGGCATCAACTGTTTTAGTCATGTATGCTTGTAGTAGACCCTCAATCTGGGCCAAGGAGCTCTTAGAAAGGTTCATGTTGGGGTGGGGTGGATCTGCAAGGCCCTCATCCCCAGATTCTCCCGATGGGTCTGATGCCACCTCCTTTAGTGCCCCTGGAGGTTTGCAGAAATCTGTAATTCTTTTTGTTGGTAGGGCTCTCTTATTTCTCCCTATCTCTTGCCGTCTTGTGACGTGTAATGTATTGGACATGTGATCAGAGTGACTGGATGTTCGGGGTCCCAGCAGGCGGTCACAATATTTTCAGCTGTTTATTGATAGTGCTGTTGTCAGTTATAGTATCCTATGCTGCTGTGCGAGCGATTCATTAGTACCCCCCTCAGAAAGAGATTCAGTCCTGGGGGCGCATTGCTTTAGGCATTGGCCTCACTGGACACATGCCCTGATGGGAAATTGCAGCCATCATATTAGCTATCAATGAGCTCTCAATAGCTAACACCTCTCAATAGCCAGACTGCCTTAATAAAAGCAAACTGCCTGTTGATAGAGAGTCTGTACTCTATCAATAATTAATCCTTCCATTACAGCACTTGTGCGACCTTTCACTCAATTGGATAAGGAAAGGGAGGGTAACCATACACACTACACACATGCACTCAGTATAGAAAACGCCAGCGTGTCCTAAACGTGGGGACAAGCTGCGTCATCAAAAGCCGACGCGTTTCGACATCATCAGACGTCTTCGTCAAGGGACCCTTGAAGAGATAAAAATACCCCTCTATTAAGAGCCAAACAATATACCATTCTAGTGGTCAATTTATCTCACACAATCTAGCATCTTTTATAACCTTATGTTCCAATCCTGGATTTTTTATATGTGTTTTTAATACGCCGTTGTTACCCTAGTTTCAATAAAGTAACCCCTTTTTATCACAAACATTTATCCTAACATATGTAAAAATAAAGACGCAAAAGCATGCAGTTTTATAAACACAAGGCTCCAATCAGACACTGTTGTGAAATGTACTAATGGATCGAGGTTGTTAACGCAACCCATCAAAGCCATGTTAATCAGCAATCCAGCTTCTCAGCTCATTACGTTATCTCCCCTTCTCCCCTATAATACCCTATGGACCCCCATGACACCAATGGGCTAATATACTGTTTTCTGATTGGCTGTTTGGCCAAGGGTAATAGAATGAAATTACCTGTAAAGCTCTGTAAAGCTCTGTAAATGCTAGGGATCATATTGGGGGACATGAGGATTAATAGCTACCCCCTCTCAAGCTTGCACATCAGCCCAAATCCGAGATTTAATTAACTGTTTATTTTCCGGGCGCAGCGTGGGCGGGTCTGAGGTGCTCCAAGCCCTCTGGACTTTTTCCACAGATATTTGACATCAATTAAAATAAAATGTATTTACGGATTTTAGTGTAGGGGAATGTTGTGCTATTAATGCTAACACCTACAATCACTTTATAGTCTCCTCAGAGTGCAGGATGGCTTTATTATGGCTTTAAAATGTGCTTAAGTGTGTGCCTGCGGGACCTTTTTGCTGCAAGTAAGCTGCGGCTCGGTTTTAGCCTTGCAGAGAGGGTTCCCAGAGCAATTGAATAGCAACCAGGATTTTCTTGCGGCCGAATCTCTTGCGGCCGTTTAAGATCAAAGGCTTTCCTCTGGCGCGTGCGGCCACAAGGGATAACAAGGCGCCGTCCGCAAGCCTGCCGGAGTCCCCGGCCGGAAGGGAATAGAATAGGCAAATAGCTTGCGGCCGGTCCTTGCGGCCCCGCATCTCCTACGGCCGAAAATAGAATGAGGCCCTTAGTGATCAGAATGCGTGATTTCATGGTCTGTCAAATAAGAAATGGGACAGTAGTAATTAAAAAATTAAATTTTGATTGGCTGAAATATGATTGACACATAGTGTAGCCAATTAGAAGCCATACAAAAATGAGTATACAAGGCAATGGCGAGGTCAGAAAGCTGTTCGTCGGTGGATGAGTTCCTCAGAGAAGGAGCACGGTTAGTTTAGTTAATTGTTTATTTTTTTAGAGCAGTAGGGTATGTTTTAGGTGCAGGCCCTTTCTGTGGACCAAAGAGAGGAGCTGAGGGTCTTCAAACAAGAAAGAAGAGGATGAATTTCTACAATAAACAAGGATGTACCTGTTTATCCAGTAAAGGGTGTCTTTAGGGACCCCCATGGTATAGGTGTTAATGCTAGGTACAATGAAGATCTAGAGGGATACCCATGGTTATAGGATAGCACACCATGGGAAAATGTAGGTACTTGCATGGTATAGTTTTTGCACTTAGTTTTTAGTACTCTGTAATATATAGCAGCATTGATGATTTCACTGTACCTAAATTATACTCTATTAATAACTTTAGCGTTAACACACTTTGTATATACAATTTAGATTGTTAGTTATATATTTATGAATATAGAATTACTATGTGTGGTTGTAATTATAGGAAATATGGATTTTTTCAGTAGAGCCGTCTTTTAGTGAGGGTATAGTGCTGGGTCGTCTGCTGTTTTCCCACCTGGGTTTTTCCAAACTATATCCAAGCGCAATGTTCCATTACTTTATTTTTAGTACAAGTATCATCTAACCAAATCAAAGCCAAATAGCTTGCCCGGCTGTAAATTATAATGCTATGTATTTGGCGCTCACACACACATCATGTTGGATAAACAACTGCAAAATAAGAAAATTGGAGCTTGTGAATGGAGGGGGTTTGTGCTAAATAATTTGGGGGACCCCTCACAACTTTTAATACAGTATTTAATTTTTAGCAATTGTATTAAATTTCACTTTAATGATAACAGACATTGTCTTTGTTACTTTAAGCATTAGAAACCATGAGGTCTTGGATTGAGATGTGGATGCGTAAGGCCCAACAGGATACCCCTCCACCTCAAGCTAAAGACAGTCTCGCACTCTAGTGTGGAATCGCCCATGACACAATCATAAACATAATACTTTTGAACATAATGCTTTTATGTTCCTGATTTGCAGGCCTTCTCATGTTTTTATTTTGTTACATACTTAAAAAAACATTTGAAGTTTTTACCAGTTTTTACTACAGTTGTCCTTTAACATTTGTTTTTTCCCTTATGCAAATTCAATTGGCAGGTTATAATATAGGAACCAATGGGAGATTCTTTTCCAAATATAAGATTTTTTACTTTACAAACAATTTTCATAGAACAAGGGATGCCTGTATATGCATGCACATTTATATATATATGTATTAATATACCATAGGGTCCATAGGGATCCCCATGGTAACAGTGTTAAAGTTAGGTGTAATGGAGGTCCGTAGGGACATCCATGGTTATGGTTAAATATTCCATAGGGGTTCATAGGGACCCTCATGTGATTAATGGACCCGTCACCCCACAGCATAAGGGGCGGGCAGAAGGGCGCACAATGGCCCCGAATATTGAGTGGGAATCACAGGGGGATACTCGGTCTCATAAGGGGTAGCGGGTATTAAGGGGGAATATGGGGAATAACCAGCTCAAAGGAAGGAAGGTTCATAAACACTCTGAATTTATTAGTATTATTATTTAACTCCTTTCCTGTCATAGGAATGGGATTATATAGATACATTTGGATAAGGGAGTATGTTAGGGCTAGTGTATTGTGTTGCTGTTAGTTCAGTGGCAGAGCTAGAGAATGGAGTGCCCTGGTGCAAAAACAAAATTTTGATCCCCCTCTGGGGGATTGTATAAAATGTTTTGCACTGGGCCCTGCCAGAACCAAATCACTCAATTCCCATAACTAATCTCCTTCCGAAGACCCCTTCTCACAACAGCAAACCTTCCCAAGACCCTTACCTACTGCTGCTCTCGAAGACCCCTTTCCATACACATATATAACATCACCCCTACACAGCACCCACCCCTCTTTGCATCCACCCACACACAGTCCTGGTCAGCAGCCTTCCCCTCTCAGCATCCACCCCACATAGCACCCACCTCACATAGCACCCATCCCTATCTCCTTTCTTTCACCCTTTACATCCTGTACTTTGCTGTCACTTTGCAACCCTTGCTTTCTTACCTTCTTCCCTGATACACATCATCAGTGTGCTGAACTGCTCCACACTGCCACCTCTTGGAGCTTCAGTAGATATGCTCTTATTTAAACAGGCGCACAACAATTTCTGGCTGGGGTGATGCAGCCAAGGAGGCCCAGGGGGCCCATGGGAGACACCAGGGGGTGTGGAGGGTTGGATAGAGTGGGGGCCCCTGCACTTAAGAAAAAAATTAAGTGCAAAAAAGAAATGACACATCATTGGGCCCCCAGAGGATGGCCCTAGTGCACTGCACCACTGGTAGATCTGCCCCTGCGTTAGTTAGACGGTACCATTCTGTATACTGCAAGTATACTTAAGGTAGGCGTTAGAGCTATAGATCTCAGGGCAAACCCCCCTGTGTCTGAGTCAGCTTTACTGCATTCTTTTTTGTGGAAGCTATAGAATAGCTCTGAAAATTAGCTTTTCAAAACTCCTGTAGCTACGAGTGAGCCTTATGTGGCACCTCCCAGTTCTTTATACCTGGTTCTGAATTTGTATATTTGTGAAATCAATCATTAAAAAACAAATTAGAAAAAAACTGTAATTTTAGAGAAAAAAACAAAGTGATTAACATTCCTGGTGGGCACGGAGGTGGCGATAGGTGGAGAGCGGCAGGTTTGATGGCCTTGTGGATAGGAGCAAGAAGCAGAGCGCAGAGCTGCAGCGGATCGCAAAGCGGCGGATCAACAAAACCCAGTCTGAGTATCTTTGTCTGTGTAGTGTGAGAGTGGTGTTTGTGCACTGTTTAGATAAAGGGGGCTAGAGGGCGCACACTGGGGTGTTTTGGAGTGTGGTTGAAACAGATAGCAGGCTAAGCATCACTAACATGAATGCAGCTGAGGCAGCCAATTTGGAGCACCTCATGGAGATGGTTTTTATTCAAGGGTGAGAGGGAGAAGGATCTGCATGTGGACCAGGTGGTGGCTACGGATCAAGTGGGAGTCGCCACTGTGACCAGAGCCACGAGACTTGCCAGGACACGAAGGTCCACCGCAAGGTACAGCCCTCTCTCTTTCTCTAAGTCTATCATGAGACAGAAAATGGTGACAGTTCACACCACCGCGGACAAATTTGTGGGTGGCATGGGCGACGGCCCAGGGCACAAGACCCGCATCACAATGCTGTTGTTGCTATTGTTTCAAACCCGGACCTTCAAGGTTTGGGTTTAGTGGACTTTGCCCATCCAGGACTATCAGTAGTGACAGAAAGTGACTCATCTTCGGATGCACAAGGTCGTCTGACCCCAGTACTCAGGCATAGACGAGCCAGTAACCGATCTTTTTGTATTTTCAGGAGGACAAGGGACAGGCCGCTATCGGTGCAGCTGCACATACTCCGGCTCTGACAAGGAGGCGAGCACTAGACAAAGGAGTTGCGAGCAGACCCGGCAGCAAAAAAGACGGCTGAGCAAGATGACCACGCCTACCCTCTCTGACCCAGGTGAGACAGAGGGCTAGGGGACAACCTACAAAGAACAGACTTGGGACAGGGTGACCGTCGATTCATGATTGGGTTAAAGGGTTTCCTAGAGCAACATAATGTGAACATAATTGACAATGAGCTAGGACAATGGGTTTCAGGCTTGGCAGGTAGAGCATGGTCTCAGGGCAGAGCTCCGGTTCGACAAAACAACCAGACGTCGACGGAGCAATACGTCAGTACATGTTCAGGTGGAGGGCTACAGGTGCCCGCACCAGTTCTTCATATGGTACGGAACACTGGGGAGTCTCTCAGACCAATGGTTGTGTGCCCACTGAACAACCTGGGTGCACACCTAACCAAGGAAGTAAATAAGCTTATATGGTGAAGAGAGTTCATCAAACTCTTTACGCTAATGCCTCTATCGCGTGTTACGGATACACAAGACAAGGGCTATAGCAGTGGGGGTGAGCAAAAACGTGGAAGCATCAATCGTATCCCAAGAACGTTTGACAATTGGCTACAGGCGTTCTCTATAGTAGCATGTGTTATTGGGGAAAAGTCCCCGGAGCAATACTCCTCACTTTTCGTATATTTAGATGAAATCAGAAGTGCGTACCACACATACAGTGGTTTGTTCTGGTGGAAATAGGATGAAGATTTTCAAAATGTATGGCATACAGGCCAACGATGACTTGGAGCGAAAAGGTGGTTGCCTACCGGCTCAACGCCAGGACGCCTATGTGGGAGACACTGTCCTTTTGGAGCGAGACCGGCGTGAGTAGAGCTCCCGCCCTCACAATGGGTGCAGCTAGAAGGATTTGCCTTTAATGAAGGTGTATGTAAATAGACTTTTAATTGTTGGTTCCAACATGCATTGCTCCACTTGCGGTGGAGACTATCCGCTGGCAAGATGCAACAAGCAAAAAGAGAGCGGAAGAATCAACAAATCCAATGCAAATGGGCATGACCCTAGTGCGAATATGCGCACTGCTGCCGTGGCTCGGATGTTATGGTAAGGTGAAAGGAAAGGCTGCAGCAGCCAGACTGCTGATGAGGGTTTTCAGAATGATTTCAACATTCCCTGTGTAAATAGCTATTCAGGCATGCAACCTCCAAACCTGAGGTCGTGACTTAATTTCCAGACGTAGTCCGGATAAAAATGGAAAAGGAGGTACAGTTGGGGCCTATGCCCAACCTTAGGTTCTCACCACTAGCGGTAGTCCCCAAGAAATAGGAAGGTAAACCTTTTTCTTACTTTAAGGTGAAATCTTTTTACTTCAAATCTCAAAAAATGTCCTCTTGTCAGTTGAAAACCTCTTGGCACAAAAAGCTCACTTAACAAAGCCAGGACATATTTAGACGATTTTTTTCTAGATAAAATAAGTTTAATTTGGTTAGTCTTTCTTCATAACTTATGCCCTTAATTCCCCTTATTAGTTTTGTTTCCTTTTTTCTATACTTTTTCCATCTCTAAATTGTCCTTTTTATGTAGTGGTGCCCAAAATTGTACTCCATATTCCAAATACTGGCGTACTAGGGATTTGTATAGTGGGAAAATTAAATTTGCTTCCCTTGCTTCTATACCCTTCTTAATACATGCTAATATTTTATTTGCCTTTGCAGAAGCTGCTTGGCATTGAGCACTGTTACCTAAGTGGTTGTCAACAAGTACAAATCCCTTTCGATATCGGATACCCCTAGATTTGCTCCATTAAGAATATAAATTGCATGTCTAATTTTACTTCCCAGATGCATAACTTTACATTTATATGCATTAAATCTCATCTGCCATTTAGTCGCCCATTTCTCTAATTTATGCAAATCCCTTTGGAGGGAATGTACAGCATTATCTGATTTAATTACCTTGCACAACTTTGTGTCATCAGCAAAAATGGAGACAATACTTTCCAATCCTACTTCTAAGTCATTAATACATACGTTAAAAAGGAGAGGACCTAATACTGAACCCTGAGGAACCCCACTTACCAAATTAGTCCAATCCGAGTATGTTCCATTTACAACAACCCTTTGCTTCCTCTCTTTTAGCTAGCTCTCAATCCATGAGCAGAAATTTCTGGCTATTCCTGTATCCCTTAGTTTGCTCAATAGTCTCCCATGTGGCACTGTATCAAAAGTATTTGCAAAATCCAAAAATACTACATCCACTGAGTTGCCCTGATCCCAGTTCCTACTTACCTCCTCATAGACACTAATTAGATTTGTCTGACATGACCTATCTTTCATAAATTTGCCTTGACTCCTCCTTATGATCTTGTTCAAATAAACATATTATTTTATTCTGTTTCTTATTAACCTTTCTAAAAGCTTCCCAACTACAGATGTGAGGCGTAAAGGTCTATAATTCCCTGGATTTACTCTTGCTCCTTTCTTAAATATAGGTATCACCTCTGCTTTTCTCCAGTCATCTGGTAGCAACCTTGTGGTGAATGAGTCTTGAAAAATAAGATATAAAGGTTTGGCTATTATAGAACCCAGCTCCCTCTGGACCTGGGGCTTTATTAATATTTCGTTTTTTTCAACTCTTTTGGAGTTCTTCCTGCGTTAACCAATTATTTGGTGTGATAGTGTAGCCCCGTTTTGTTGCAGTGACCCAACCACTGTACCTCCCTTGTGTATACCGAAGAAATAAACCCGCAGTGCCTTGCAAAAGTATTCACCCCTTTACTTTTTACCTATTTTGTTACATTACAGCCTTAAGTTCAATGTTTTGTTAATCTGAATTTTATGTGATGGATCAGAACACAATAGTCTAAGTTGGTGAAGTGAAATGAGAAAAATATATCCATAATACTATTTTTTAGAAATAGAAAACAGAAAATTAGCATGTGTGTATGTATTCACCCCCTTTGTTATGAAGCCCATAAAAAGCTCTGGTGCAACCAATTACCTTCGGAAGTCACATAATTTGTGAAATGGTGTCCACCTGTGTTCAATCTAAGTGTCACATGATCTGTTATTACATATACACACATTTTTTGAAAGGCCCCAGAGGCTGCAACACCTAAGCAAGAGGCACCACTAACCAAACACTGCCATGAAGTCCAAGGAACTCTCTAAGCAAGTATGGGACAATGTTATTGAGAAGTACAAGTCAGTGTTAGGTTATAAATCAATATCCAAATCGTTGATGATCCCCAGGAGCACCATCAAATCTATAATAACCAAATGGAAAGAACATGGCACAACAGCAAACTGTCCAAGAGACCTCCCACCAAAACTCACGGACCGGGCAAGGAGGGCATTAATCAGAGAGGCAGCACAGAGACCTAAGGTAACCCTGGAGGAGCTGCAGAGTTCCACAGCAGAGACTGGATTGGAGTATCTGTACATAAGAAAGCAGGCAAGCGTAGCGTGAGGTCATCACGCACGCCGTAACCAGGAAGCGCGAACCTCCGAGCTAATGGAGGCGCGATAATACTAAATAGGAAAGTGCAGAGGCATTTTTGAGGGCTTTAATTGATTTTTAATTCACTACTGCCTATATTATAAGCAGCCAAGGACTCATGGGGATTGAATTAAGAAGGGGTAGAGATTTACATACTAAGGGCCTCATTCTATTAGCGGCCGCAGCCGTTGCGGGGCCGCAAGGACCGGCCGCAAGCTATTCTGCTATTCTATTCCCTTACGGCCGGGGATTCCGGCAGGCTTGCGGCCGGTGCCTTGCTATCTCTTGCGGCCGCTCGCGCCGGAGGAAAGCCTTTGATCTAAAACGGCCGCAAGAGATTTGCAATTCAATTGCTCCGGGAAACCTCTCTGCAAGGCTAAAAACGAGCCGCAGCTTACTTGCAGGAAAGAGGTCTCGCTAGCACCAATTAAGCACATAAAATAGCTCAAATAAAGCCATCCTGCACTTTGAGAAGACTATAAAGGGATTTTAGGTGTTAGAAAAAATAGCACATAATTATCCTGTACTCAAATCCGTAAAATATTTTATTTTTAATATCCGTAAAATATCCATGTAAAAAGTCCAGAGTGCTTGGAGCACCTCAGACCCGCCCACGCCGCAGCCGGAAAATAAACAGTTAATTTAAACTCGGGTTTGGGCAGATGTGCAAGCTTGAGAGTGGGTTTCTTTTAATCCTCATGTCCCCCAATATGATCCCTAGCATTTACAGAGCTGTACAGTGCAGGCTTGAATTTATTTTTGCGTTTTTAGATTTCAGAGATTACGGCCGGTTCCAAGATATGCGGCCGGCCGTAAAAGGAGATCCTTGCGGGGCCGTATAATAGAATCGCGAGTTAACTGAACCCCCGCAAGGAATCGCAGCCTTACGGCCGATTTACGGCCGATAATAGAATGAGGCCCCAAGAGTTTGTACTTATATATACATATAGGAAGGCAGGTTTGCTGCATGTACTGACTCTATATCTGACTGCACACAGCCTCCCCTTCTGAGACTGACTATCTCCCATATCCTTTGTCCCTGTTCACCTACATAATACTGTCAATAGGTGACCTGTATGACTTGTTAAAAATGTAATAGCATTTCATATATAAGTATACCTGGGACTTTAATTTATAGCTCAGAAGTTATTGAGCAAGTGCCCTTATTATACTCTGCAATAACCATTTGCTATGTAACCACACTCCATGAATGATAAACAAAAGAGTGACAATAAAGGTTACAGTAGCCACCGAAGGAACCATTGTTCATATTGTTTTTAATCTTTCCTTTAAACTCTTGTAATCTACGTTGTTTTTCATTAACATTTCTACTATTAAGTGAATGTGATTAACCCACTGTTGCCCTTATATTCCAATTTGTAGTGTTAAGCACTAATGGGTTTATTTCCCTAAGATATTATTTATCTGTACATAGGACAACAATAAGCCGTACGCTCCATAGAGTTGGGCTTTATGGCAGAGTGGCCAGAAGAAAGCCATTACTTTCAGCAAAAAACAAAATGGCACGTTCTGAGTTTGTGAAAAGGCATGTGGGAGACTCCCAAAATGTATGGAGGAAGGTGCTCTGGTCTGATGAGACTAAAATTTTACTTTTCGGCCATAAAAGAAAACTATGTCTGACGCAAACCCAACACATCACATCACCCAAAGAGCACCATCCCCACAGTGAGACATGGTGGTGGCAGCATCATGCTGTGGGGATGTTTTTCTGTAGCCAGGACTGGGAAACTGGTCAGAGTAGAGGGAAAGATGGATGGTGCTAAATACAGGGATATTCGTGAGCAAAACCTGTACCACTCTGTGCGTGATTTGAGGCTAGGACGGAGGTTCACTTTCCAGCAGGACAATGACCCCAAACACACTGCTAAAGCAACACTTGAGTGGTTTAAGGGGAAACATGTAAATGTGTTGGAATGGCCTAGTCACAGCCCAGACCTCAATCCAATAGAAAATCTGTGGTCAGACTTAAAGATTGCTGTTCACAAGCTCAAACCATCCAACTCGAAGGAGCTGGAGCAGTTTTGCAAGGAGTAATGGGCAAAAATCCCAGTGGTAAAATGTGGCAAGCTCATAGAGACTTATCCAAAGCGACTTGGAGCTGTGATTGCCGCAAAAGGTGGCTCTACAAAGTATTGACTTTAGGCGGGTGAATAGTTATGCACATTGACTTTTTCTGTTATTTTGTCCTATTTGTATTTTGCTTCACAACAACAAAAAAAAACATCTTCAAAGTTGTGGGCATGTTCTGTAAATTAAATTATGCAAATCCTCAAACAATCCATGTTAATTCCAGGTTGTGAGGCCACAAAATATGAAAAATGCCAAGGGGGGTGAATACTTTGGCAAGGCACTGTATTTAGCTCATCTGTCTTTTCCTGGTCACTAATTATCCTTACTCGCCTTCTTCCCATTAATATAGTTAAAAATATTTTAGGCTTAGTCTTACTCTCCTTTGCTACTGACTTCTCATTTTCTATTTTAGCCAGTATAATAGCTCTTTTGCAAGCCTTTGATATATTTAATAAAAAATAAACGCTGTGGCCTCTTGTACTACCAACCTGGTGTTCTGTGTAATCATTCACCAAAAGGTTAGCAAATCAGGAACGTATGGGGAATACAGTAGGGGTTGGATCTCACTGGGTCATGTCTGTGGCCGATTAGGAACAAATTCAGTTCAGTATCAATGTACACCAGGCAAGCTGGTTCAGTGACAGGTACAAGGGACCCACAAAATCTATTATACTAGAATATTGCCCGTCAAAAAATTACGGCAATGAAATTGTAAGTGAGCTAATGCTGTTTGGTGTATAATAATAAAATAAATAATAGATTAATAAATTAATATACTTTACCTATTTTGAAGTAATATATGCAGGAAGCATCGTATTGAAGAGCTGACAATCTGTTTTCATGTTGCTGCAGCATTAGTGGTGTGTAAGCGTGATGAATGTGTGTAGTGTAATAGTGTGCGTGCGCGAGACCAATCCGTTAGGGTAGCTGTGTACTTCTGCATTGTATAAGTTATTGTTCTAAAATGGCGGCTAATGTGTGGTATGCGGCTGTGGCTGATTTTGCGTCCTTCGTTTCAGATGTTGTCCGACTTTTTCGGAATATCCGTAGCTGTTTGGTGGTGTTTTGCGTGTTTAGGGTCCTGTAGCCTCGTTTTCGTTTTGTTCGGCGGCCATTTTTTCTCTCGCTTAGGTTATTTTCGTTTGTCTAAACTCCGAAATTTGTACTTAAACCAAGGACTTGCAGAGGTCCTGGGTGCACCACCTTGCTGTGGGTAAGTTTTTATGTGTTTGTTGTGTGTATATATTGTGTTTGTAATGTTTTTGGGGTCGCGCGGGTTGCGTCCTTGTTTTCGAATCTCGTACGTCTTTTTCGGGAAATCCGTAGGTGTTTGGTGGTGTTTTGCGTCTTTAGACTGCTGTAGCCTCGTTTTTGTTTTTTTCAGCGGCCATTTTTTCTCTCGATTAGGGGATTTTTGAATGTCTAAACTCTTTTATTTTAAGTTAAATTCGAGGTGTAACTTCAGTTTTCGACTTCCTGTGTGCCCCCTCTTGCTGTAGGTAAGCTTTTTATGTATTTGTTGTGTGTATTTATTGTGTTTTTCATGTTTTGATGTGCGCCGGTTTCGGCCGATTTTCGCCTTCGGCACTCCAAGCCGCTCCATGCCAGCTACGCGAGTCCGCAAGCATTAGCAACAGCTCGCATGCTCACAACTATATATGTGATTCTGTCTCTCTAAAAAAAAAGAAGCTCCCTGTTTGATTACTGACCATGTTTATATGATCACAGGGCTCGCTAGGCTCCCCCACCAAAGAACTATATGTAGTCGGCAAAAAAAAAACTAAAAAAGTACTAATGTACAACTGTAATTTTTGAGTATTTTTCCTTTTTAAATGTAATTAAAATTAACTACTACTTATTATACTTTTTTTTACATGAAATAATTCCTGATATATATAGAGCCCGATTTAATTGCAAGGCCGCAACTCTATAGGCAATATGTCGGCAGGCCTGCTGTGAGTCCGCAGCGGCCACAACTTATGGTGCTATTCAATTGTCCGGGCCCAATAGCGCACATCACAAACTATTCTATCGAAAGTAGCATTTGCGGTCTTGAACATGATCGCTGATGCAAGGCTGTAACTCCTGGTTAGAAACAACCAATAGAATGTGAGTCCGATTGTGACTCGTGGTTCAAGCCTGTATGACTTTGAAATCCAACCTCCATTTTTCATTGAAGTCCTACGGGCTTGAACCATGATCGAACCCACATTTTATTGGCTGTTTATAACTGCGAGTTACGGTCTTGCATCAGCGATCATGTTCAATACCGTAGGACTTAATGAAAAATGGAGGTTGGATTACAAAGTCCTACGGGCTTGAGTTACGATCGGACCCACATTCCAGATATAAAAGCCATAAATATGATATTCTATTACATGCGAGTTCCATTATATGTATTAACACATTAATTGCCAGGATCGATATAACACGGAAATTGAACATGAAATAAAGTATTTTTTGGGGCCGATTTGCGAGCTTGAGAATGTTGTGCTATTAATTCTAAAACCTAACATTATTTTCACTTTTAATAGAAGTACAGTATGGATTTTTTCTTTGCTTTTAAAGTGCTCTGGACATGTCATTAACCCTTTGCGAATCCTCCTTGGTACCAGTAACTTGTGGTTCGACTTTTGCCATTTGCGGGCTTGACAGGGTGGTTAGCGAGGGGGAATTGGAGCAATTGAATAGCGAATTTGCGATTTTAGTATTTGTATGTCTTGCGGCCGTGATAGATCAAAGGCTTGGAGGGGCATTAACTTGCGATTTAGAAAATCGCAATGAATCGCAGACCGCTGCCCGCAAAATGCGCCAATTAAATAGCAAAATAACTTGCGGGCTCCATTTCCGAGCCTGAATCTCCCAAAAGCCTCAATTGAATGAGGCTCATAGTCTTTTATGAGTTGCACAATATGCTAATTATTGGCATTATTTGCTAGTTAGTGTCTTTGCCAGTCAAATGATACTGCTGTTATCTCTCCATGCACAGTTAGATTCCATCCCATAATGCTAATCACCATACTGTGTCACAAAGAGCAAAAAAGAGTGCGTACAAAAAATATTTGGTTTAGAAAAATAGACACGTACAACTATAGTCACGTTTATGCTGAAGGGCACAGCAAAGGTCTCACTTTTTATATCCATAGAATTAAATAGAATTACAATATTTTGAGAGGAAGTGTTAGATAATTGAGCATGGATATTTTAAGTATTCATTACCTATAGAGGACCTCTCTCTAAGTTTCTTTATCTAGTGCCTTAGTTAAATCTCCAATTTGGTGTTGTAGAAAAAGAAGCCCATGCCAAAGTGGATAAATAATATTAGCTACAGATACAGAGTGAGGTTCTTTATAAAAAAAACAATATGGTTAAAATATGTAAGTGTAATGCTCAGTTATCTAACACTTCCACTCAAAATGCTTGATATCAACCAACTGCAATTATATTTATATGTGTACTAATTTTTGCTGTAACTGGGACCTTTTCTGTGTTGCTTTTTAGAGACAGTTTTTGTAAACATTTACAGCCTTATTAAATTGTGATTCGTCCAATTGAATAGGGCTCTATATAAGCACAGAGCATTTTTTTTTTTACAGAATTTTTTAGTTAGTGACTTCTATCCAAAAGCAAGGTCTTCACTAACTAGAAACTTCTTATATAGAGCCCTATTCAATTGGCCAAACCACAATTTAATAAGGCTGTTACTATTTAACGACTTAAATCGTGTTAGTAATATGATAACATTTTAGTGATATAGAGCCCCCCAGTGGACATGTGCTGCAATGACATGTGACGTGAAAAACTAGTTACAAAATGCATCAACAAATGGAAATGACAAAATAATTTATTTCATTAAAACTGTATCATGAAAAGAATTCCTAACGTGTGCTGCCCTTATATGTTGTGTGAAACGTTAATGTCTGATAAGAACCAAAAGACCCATCTAGTCGGCCCATTCTCTCTACCCAAAAACTGAGTTTAATTGATCCCCAGGATGGCCTTATGCTTATCCCAGACATGCTTGGATCCCTATATATATATATATATATATATATATATATATACAAATAGATCCCAGAACATTTACCGTATCCTGATTTTTCTAGCTTTGTCCTCCATTTTCTTAGCCCATTAATATTCACTCTACCCTCACTTGGAAGTCCGAAGTATTATTTCTGTATCTTCCGGCTGTATCACATCAGTCTCCGAACGTTTTACTAGTTTATAAGGGCCGGGTTTAGTGACGTATCAGAAGTCCTGGCCAAACTCTGAGGGTTTTTCACAATCGCCCCATGTGGTACAAGCGTTCTCAGTGCCGGACATACCTCACAGGCAGCAGTATAAGCAACGACTGAGGCTTTGAGTGTGGATGTGCTTTCTTAGGCCATGGTGTGGATGTGCTTTCTTAGGCCATGGTGTGGATGTACTTTCTTAGGCCATGCATTGTACCACCTGCATATTTCCATGTGGTTGTAATTGCTTCTATTAACCTCTCGTGCTTGGTCGGGGTGAACATTGCAGTTTATATGTGAGATGATGACATGTATTATTGACAATAGATGATGTTCACAGACTTCACAAATCTTACTAGATATATTTTAGAATTCCACATTTCTGGCTATGATAACGTTTTCTATGTTGCCCATGCTTTACTTTATTCTTCTTTAAAAGTAGATTTTGGACAATAGCAGTCCAGGCTATTTTTCTGCCTTTATGGGTACTTAGTAAACCTTTGAGTCCTTACGTGATTACGTGCATTTCTCTGGAGTTAGATTCAAGTGTGTGATATGATATCTCAGAAGTGACTTACGAGTGAGCTTCACTTGGATTTTTGCTTATGAGAGCAATGGAGGCCTTTCTTCTAGACTCCAGAACACAACATGGCTACATCAACCCCAGCCTTTGTCCTGAGGGTTTGATCTTTTTCTAGCTGCCGGGTGCTATCCAGAAATGGACCACATTACAGTTACCATATATGCTTCAGACTGTAGTGCTTTCCGTTTGGGTTCTCTGTCTTATAGTGAACTACTGAATCTATCATTTGTTCCAACCAGTAGTGTATAGAAGAATCCATTTGGTGTTCCTGGGTCTAATCAATGACATCATGCTCTAGTCTAATTATCTCTGTCCAATCACAGCAGTCATGAATGTGGTGAGAGACTAGTTTGTGTGTGCTGATATTAGAAAAGGAGGGTCTGGGCATGCAGCGGCCCACAGGATAACTGGGGTAATAGACCAAGGTCAAATCTGAGAAATTGGAAATAGTAATAAAAGCACAGTTTATATACATGAGTAAGACTAAATCACTCTCGCTTCCAGCTCCCTGGGATGACCGCCTGGTGCTCACTACGGTCTGACAAGCACGGCGAGCAAGAGTGACTCAGCACACACACAGATATAGACGTCCTTCACCCATGGGGATGCGGAGAAGTGATCAATTCTTTATAGTCATTAGATTCAACATCTAAAAATAGGAAGATATGGAGCTCTGGTAGAACACTAAATCTAAAACTAATAATAATGTGATCAGATTCATATGGGGACCAAGTTTCCAGGTAAACTGCACGAGAAGAGAAAATCTACATTTAACTGAATGTCCCAAAGTTTACACCCTATTTAGCATGTCCGAAAACCTGTAGAAATATACATTACTACTTTAATATTCATACATATTAAAAGCAAGGGGAACTTGGATTTGAAATATAGTAAAAAATTAGGTGTCAAATTTCCTTTAAGTTTCTTAGCAATAGCTTGGAAGTGGCATTATGGGCTCCTCTGCTCTGTATTGTAAAGAAAATAGAAAAACAGGTGGTATGGTAAGCTGGGGCAAAGGCAGAAAATCACTAGACAAAGAGACACTCTACTATTATTATACATTATTAATATTAAATAAATAGAGAGAAATAACCATGCTGTAACCTTGGCCAACCACAATCGATGCCTATGAAAGTTCTCACAGGAAACTCTGAGTGACTATTTAAGATGCCTTAACAGTCCAACTAGCATCTAAAATTAACCCTCTATGATGGAGGTCTTTAATGGACCACTGTGGCATATAAATCAAACCCCAATACCACTGAGGTGATAACAATGTTATCGAAAAATGAAACCCCTACCCCGGGGGTCCCTATCAATTTAACCCCTTTGCAACGGGGTCCTAAATGGACCTACATGGCACCTATTGTTAACCCCATATTATGGGGGTCCTCAAGGGACCCTCATGATACCATGAAACCTAAACATAGGGGTCCTCATATCAGACCGACATGTAACCCAACCCCTTAGGGGGGCAATAGTCCCTTTCAGTAAAAATTACAATAAATAAAAAAGCTTACCAGAAAAAAATAAAATAAATACACTAAACTTGCCCACCAGTGATGATCAACAAAGCCAAATCTTCTGCCCTGGATAAGCTGGCCATCCATCTTGATTTAAAAATGCAATTTTTAGGTTGAGGCCCATTTAAATTTGCCAAAGATGAGGACCAAGAAAAAAAGAGGACTGCAGAAGATTGAGGACAAGGGCTTTGTTGATCGTTGCTGGAGGGCAACTTAGAATGGGTAACGCATTTCCCCCCCTTACAGGCTTAGTGTGTATTTTATTTCTGTAATTTCTTTTTTATTTTGGTCATTTAAAAAAAAAATGTTTGTAATTTTTACAGATAGGAACTTTGGGGGTCATTATGGACCCCCATTGGGGGTTGGGTTACATGGGGGTCCGATATGGACCTCTGTGGTGATAGGAAGGGCTCCATGGGTGTCCTTGAGGTTAATGTTGGGTAATATTTAATTACTTCTGTTTAAATTCAGATGCTTTGCTTTTACTTGCTCTCTATTTTATTTATAGTTCAGCCCTTGATGATTTCCTGCTTCCTCTTAAAATCTGCCTTGAGCCTGGACCTAGTTGTCCCACCCATAAACCCATCACTGCACCAAGCTAGAAAACACTTAATACATGATAAATAAAAATAAAAGCTTTACATCATGAATATTCATTGCTGTTGCCGAGAGCCTATCCACTCTGGATATGATTTGCAGTGATAATTGGATGTCTCTATTTTTATTTAGTTTCAGAATAATAAAACTGGAAGCCTAATTTGAGATTCCAGAGGAATGCTGGAGTACATGGCCCAAAGCGTACCAGAGAGCTTGACTTGCAGCCAATGACAAATGGAAACACTGCTTCAAACCAAGAACAGTTACATTACGTTTGGTTCCTTGTAGCTAGATAAAGTCTCTCTGCACCACAAGGCCTGAGGCCTGACATTTATTGGCATCCAAAACCGTGCTAACAGGAAGACAAATGAAGGGTCTTTGGAAAGAAAACACAGAATCCAATAGTTCGAGAAGGAATCCAGGGGAACATTAATGCTCCCAGGGTGTGGTTAGACGGAGGAACAGTCATCGGGAATCTGTTCCAGAGGTGACAGCTCATGTGTTCACATTTTTTAACCAAGGCCCAGAATGTTATGAAACCAAGAATGGATCATTCAGGTCATAAAAATACTGTACGAGCAAAGATATTAAAGAACTTTTACTGGCCATGGTACAGACCAATGCCTTGCATTGTTTTTCTGAAAACCAGTTAAAAATTGATCTTAATGATTTTTTTGTTTTCCTATTTAATACGTGTAATGCCAGAGGCCCAAAAGCGTAGTAAGTGAGCATGTATTTCAAAAATTTAGAAGCATAATTAAATAAAAATAGTACAGACGTGCCTATATATTATATTTTATTGTTTATAGGTATGGGGTCCTTGTGGGGGAGGGGGACTTTTGGATTCACAGTGCAATACAATGAAATATGGTATTGGGGATAGTAACAGGTAACATATGGCCCTCGGTAACCTCTCATGGACTTTACTCCCCCCCATCTACTCTCTGGGGTGGAAGAGCATGCCTCTTTTCACAACTAGCAAATCACTCTCTTCTTTACGCCAGAACACTTCCAATCACTACATACTCCCCAGTTAAAAATATACCACCTCTTGCCCATCACTAATATTTTAGACATTATTGCTCTTCTCCTGAATATTATAAAAGGACCACTGTGGTCATATCTCTCTCTCTCTCTATTTATATATAAGACGCTGTTTTGAAGAAATACTCTTTAGGGAAATGTTTTTAGAATGTAAAAATAAAACAACTTCTAAATTATTACACTTATGCCAGAGAAGCATTTATTTCATATATTTCAGCATATATTTAGTTTGTAAGCCTTTAAACTCTGTACATGGCTGGATTTCTAACTAGGGATACATGTCTGAAAGGGGTGACTCAATTGTACAACACAGTTTCTTTATTTTTCAGACATAGCCCCTTTATGCTTCAGCCAGGCACTAAGAACATTTCTTTTTGGGGGAGGGGTGGGTCTAAATGGCAGGCTTGCTGTGTGCTGCACTATAGAAAGCAAATCGAGCATGAGAATCCATGGGCCAGTTCACGGTGCTTCTCTGTGCACATTGACATGTAGGAGGTATCAGTTCACTAAACTATTTTCTTTGATTTTTTTCTGTGCCTATGTCCCTTTGAATAACCCCATTCTCCCTACAAGAGAGTGGGTTTATTACAATACTTTCTTTAAAGGCAATAAAAAATATTTTGAAGAAAAAAGAGATAATTTAAAGCCACTGATAAAGCTTTGAAAAAATTATATAATATAATGCATAGAACAAATTATGCTTGTACCAACAGCATGATACATGATACTCTAACCACCATCATGAGGTAATTACATTAAAATGTTATTTAATAAATTATATTATGGACAGTTTCTTGTATGTGGCATTAAACGATGTACATGTGATGTATAAGCCAAGAAATAAAGTACTTATATGCTTTCTCTCTATGTATATATGTTTATGACTACCATCTACTTTTTGACATTAACACCGCAAATCCAATTAAATATGGCACGTGTGTGAGCTGGCTTTGTGGTTATATAAGGTGACATATAAGTGTGCGATTTATCCAACTTTGAAAAGGGCATGGTCATTGGCTTTCAGGCAAACGTGGCATTTTTTGGAAACAGAGAAGTGTGAACTGTTCATGTGCTGCTGTGGTTAAAGTGTAGCGTGACTGGACAAATGGCACCATTGCTAATAAATGGCGTGGGAACTGCGGTGCACCACCTGCCATTGATATCACAGCTTAACAATGGCTGGAAAAGTGTGTGAGGGCCAACAGAACTGCTACAGCTGAGTAACTCACCATTCAAATGAACTAGGGGGCTACCAGACGTGTGTCTAAAATGGCAGTGAACTCTTTTGCTTATGGGGCTCCGAAGCAAATGGCTAATTACTGCGCCCATGCTGATGAGGGTTCATCATCAGAAATAGCTTTAATTTTCACGAAAGTACAGAAATTGGACCTCCTCTAATCGTCAAAGAATTGCCTTCTCTGATGAGTCCTTTTTTCTGTTCCATCAACTGGACAGACGTTGACGTGTCATGGGAGAAAACTCTGAGAACAAACACTCTGCAAACATTGTTGGAAGAGCACAAGTTGGTGGAGGCAGCGTTATGGTCTGAGGAATGTTTTCTTGGCATTGTCTGGGTCCACTCTTACCTCTGGAAGGTGCTCTCAACCAATTGGTTTATCTAGCCATGCTTGCAGATCAAGTACACCCCTACATGTTGACTATCTTCCCTGGAGGGAATGGGATCTTCCAGCAGGACAATGCAACATGTCATATGGCCGGAATTCCAAGTACTTCCCTGGCCTCCAAATTCCCCAGACTTGAACCCCATTGAGCACATATGGGACCAACTTGATCGACTTGTTCGCAATATGGAACCTCCACCACACATTCTTGAGCAGCTGTCAGATGCACTACCGTCTGCATGGCTCCAGATACTCTTGCCAACCTTCCAGAATCTTACTGACTCACCCCGCCGTCTAGCTGCTGTCAGTGCTGCACACAGCGGTTATTCGGGATGTGACTGGACTGTATATATACAGTATTTCACAAAAGTGAGTACACCCCTCACATTTTTGTAAATATTTTGTTATATCTTTTCTATGTGACAATACTGAAGAAATTACACTGCTACAATGTAAAGTACTAAGTGTACAGCCTGTATAACAGTGTAAATTTGCTGTCCCCTCAAAATAACTCAACACACAGCCATTAATGTCTAAACCATTGGCAACAAAAGTGAGTACATTCCTTAGTGGAAATGTCCAAATTGTCAATATTTTGTGTGGCCACCATTATTTTCCAGCATTGCCGGCACTGGGGAGCTACAGTTCATTGAGGGAACCATGAATGCCAACATGTACTGTGACATACTGAAGCAGAGCATGATCCCCTCCCTTCAGAGACTGGGCCGCAGGGCAGTATTCCAACATGGTAACAACCCCAAACACACCTACAAGATGACCACTGCCTTGCTAAAGAAGCTGAAGGTAAAGGTGATGGACTGGCCAAGCATGTCTCCGGACCTAAACCCTATTGAGCATTTGTGGGGCATCCTCAAACGGAAGGTGTCCGAGGTCTCTAACATCCACTAGCTCCGTTATGTCATTATGGAGGAGTGGAAGAGGACTCCAGTGGCAACCTGTGAAGCTCTGTGAACTCCATGCTCATGAGGGTTAAGGCAGTCCTGGAAAATAATGGTGGCCACATAAAATATTGCTACTTTGGGCCAGATTTGGACATTTACACTTAGGGGTGTACGCACTTTTGTTGCAAACGGTTTAGACATTAATGGCTCATGTTAATTACATAGCTTACCTCTCCAGAAGCAAATGTCTTTTAATTTAATGGCTGCAGTCACCATCTGAAGAGATATTGGATTCCAGGAAAATAAAATCTGTCACTGCTGTCTCCACCTATTTGTAACAGTGATTGCTGTTTGCCATGATCTTTATCTTTTTAACATTGAGCAGCAGGCCAGCTTTTGTACTCTCTTCTTTCACCCTCATCAATAGGTCCTTTAGTTCCTCTTCGCCTTCAGCCATCAGAGTAGTATCATCCTCGTATCTGAGGTTGTTCCAGCAACATTGATTCTGGATTTTGATCCTTCAAGTATGGCCTTTACGCATGATGTACTCTGCATAAAAATTTAATAAATAAGGTGACAATATGGACTTGTTAAACTGTTTGGTTCTGACAGTGGCTTCTTGGTCCACATACAGATTCCTCAGGAGGAGGATGAGATCCAAATATATTTAAGAACTCGCCCTACTTAAAGGCTTTAGAATAGTCTATGAAGCAGAAGTAAATGTTTTTCTGGAACTCTCTTGCTTTGTCTGTTGGCAATTTGATCTCTTGTGCCTCTTCCTCTGCAGAATCCGGCTTGCACATTGGTTAGTTCCCGGTCCATATATTGTTGGAGTCAAGCTTGTAGGATCTTAAGCATTACCTTGCTGGCACGGGAAATGAGTGCAAATGTTTGATAATTGGAGCATTGCCTTTTTGGGATTGTATATAGACTGACCTTTTTCAGTCTACTGGCCATTGTCAAATTTGTTGGAATAAGGCAAGCAACACTTTCACTGAATCATCGTTTAGGATTTTAAACCCCTGTACCCTGGGATGCCATCACCTCCTGCAGCCTTGTTAACAGCAAGGATTCCTAGGGCCCATCTCACTTCACTCTCCAACATGTCTGGCTCCAGCTCATTGGGCAATCTAATGAGGTTATCACTGCTGATGTACAGATCTTCTGTGTATTCCTGCCACCTCTTCTTTACCTGACCTGCTTCTGTTAAGTCCCTACCATTTTTGTCCTTTATTATGCCCACTTGCATGAACTGTTCCATTGAGATCTCCATTTTTTTAAGAGATCTCTTGACTTACCCATTGTGTTATCTTCTTCTATCTCTTTACATCACTCATAATAGGATGTCTCCTTGTCTCTTCTTGCTGTCCTCTGTAATTCTGCATATAGCATTCCAATCTCCTAAGATGAACATAACATATTTTCGTGGTGTTATATCT
The DNA here is from genome assembly GCA_027410445.1 of Discoglossus pictus. Taxonomy (NCBI): domain Eukaryota; kingdom Metazoa; phylum Chordata; class Amphibia; order Anura; family Alytidae; genus Discoglossus; species Discoglossus pictus. The sequence goes on from CM050163.1 coordinate 546,084,765, forward strand.
CTGACGTGTTGAATATCCTCATAGTGTTGGAAAACTTTAGCCTCTTCAGCCTAGACTTGGATCACTGTGATGTTAAATGGCTTGCCTTGAACTGGAATTGAAATCTTTCCGTCATTCATTAGGTTGTAACTGAGCACTACTTTGGCCACCTTCTGACTGACCATGAGGGTTACTCCATTTCTTCTGCAAGATAGTTGACCACAGTAGAGGATCTGGTGGTTGTCTGATATGAAATGTCCCATTCCAGTCCATTTGAGTATACTAATTCCCAGGATATAAATACTAATTCCCAGGATATAAATGTTGCCTTAGTTCATAGTGCTAACATTCCAGGTTCCTATGCTGAATTATGTAAGGTTTTGTTGATGATAATAATAATAATAATAATAATAATAATAATAATAATAATAATAGTGCATTGGTTTAAAGAGAGATTTTTAAGAATACAAGCAAGGTTGCATGTTTGTATTTTAATATTGGCACAATTATCTAGAAATGGCAAGTAAGGTGGTATTTTAAACATATGGATAGTGATGTCGCGAACATAAAATTTTCGGTTCGCGAACCGCGAACGCGAACCGCCGCAAATGTTTGCGAACCGGCGAACCCGGCGAACCGCCATAGACTTCAATGGGCAGGCGGATTTTAAAATCCACAGGGACTCTTTCTGGCCACAATAGTGATGGAAAAGTTGTTTTAAGGGGACTAACACCTGGACTGTGGCATGCCGGAGGGGGATCCATGTCAAAACTCCCATGGAAAATTACATAGTCGATGCAGAGTCTGGTTTTAATCCATAAAGGGCATAAATAACCTAACATCCCCCTCCATCATCATCCTCCCCTGTATCTCTTTACCCCCTCCCTCATCATCCTCCCCTGTTTCTCTTTCCCCCCTTCCTCATCATCCTCCCCTGTGTCTCATCCCCCTCCCTCATCATCCTCCCACCTCCCTCATCATCCTCCCCTGTATCTCTTTACCCCCTCCCTCATCATCCTCCCCTGTGTCTCTTCCCCCTCAATCATCATCTTCTCCGGTGTCTATTTCCCCCCTCACTCATAATCCTCCCCTGTGTCTCTTTTCCCCCTCCCTCATCATCTTCCCCTGTGTCTCTTCCCCCCTCCCTCATCATCCTCCCCTGTGTCTCTTTCCCCCCTCCCTCATCATCCTCCCCCCTCCCTTGATGATTAGGAAGAGACACAGGGATAAGTGTGAGGGGTGTTAGGGTAAGGGGTGTTAGGGATAAGGGTGAGGGGGTTAGGGCTAAGTGTGAGGGGTGTTAGGGATAAGTGTAAGGGGTGTTAGGGTGAGGCATGTTAGGAATAAGTGTGAGGGGTGTTAGGTCTTAGGGATAAGTGTGAGAATGTTAGGGTTATTTGTTAGGTTGATGGGTGTTATGGATAAGTGTGAGGGGTGTTAGGGATAAGTTAGGGATAAGTGTGAAGGGTGTTAGGGTTAGGGTGAGGGGTGTTAGGGATAAGTGTGAGGGGTGTTAGGGTTAGGTGTTAGGGTGAGGGGTGTTAGGGATAAGTGTAAGGGGGGTTAGGATGAGGGGTGTTAGGGATAAGTGTGAGGGGTGTTAGGGTTAGGTGTTAGGGTGAGGGGTGTTAGGGATAAGTGTAAGGGGTGTTAGGGTGAGGGATGTTAGGGTTAGGTGTTAGGGATAAGTGTGAGGGGTGTTAGGGTTAGGTGTTAGGGTGAGGGGTGTTAGGGATAAGTGTGAGGGGTGTTAGGGTTAGGTTGAGCGGTGTTAGGGATAAGTGTGAGGGGTGTTAGTGTTAGGTTTTAGGTTGAGGGGTGTTAGGGATAAGTGTGAGGGGTGTTAGGGTTAGGGTGAGGGGTGTTAGGGATAAGTGTGAGGGGTGTTAGGGTTAGGTGTTAGGGTGAGGGGTGTTAAGGATAAGTGTAAGGGGTGTTAGGGTGAGGCATGTTAGGAATAAGTGTGAGGGGTGTTAGGTCTTAGGGATAAGTGTGAGGGGTGTTAGGGTTAGGTGTTAGGTTGATGGGTGTTATGGATAAGTGTGAGGGGTGTTAGGGTTGGGTGCTACGGTGAGGGGAGGATGATGATAAGGGGGGAAGAGACACAGGGGTGTCCTTGCAGCAGAGATCAAAAGAGTCCTTCAGGACTGTATTGCACACTGTGTACAGTAGCCTAGCTATGGTTTTCCCTATTGATGCAGTATCACCTACACTCAGCCTCCTCTCAGTAAGACGGCAAGTTAGTTATGATTCCAAAATGGCTGCTGTCCATGAGGTAGAAGGCTCTGGAAGGGAGTGTATGCTACTGATTGGCTGGAATGTGTCTGCTGACTGTGACATGCAGGGTCAAAGTTTGCTCAATGATAAAGTATAGGGGGCGGGTCGAATATCGCATATGTTCGCAGTTCGCCGCGAACGCGAACATGCTATGTTAGCCGGGAACAGTCCGCCAGCGAACTATTCGCGACATCTCTACATATGGATATTGGTGGTATTATATTTGAGAAATCAATTCAGAGGAGCCTGAGAGACATGAGTAATAGTGATATCTTTGTTTCAATCTTTTTATTGAAGACAATAAACAATAGGTAACAACAATATAGCGAGTTAAAATTACAGATTGCATAGTAGGGCTAAGTATACCAGAGTGTTTTAGTAGCCTTAAACACGAAGAGTTACCATCAGGCATGTCACATTGAAAGCATAAAATAAGGCCATATTTAAGGAAATCTTACAAACAGTCTGTGGTTTATCCATTGTCTTCTCACATTTTTACAATTTTTTGTGATAAATGCAGAGAAGAGTTTCCTCCTCATGTCTTAAATTTAACCTTTCCCAATACATAAAACCGGGAACTTATCAATAATAAAGAAACAAGATAAGAATTTGAAAGGAAGAAAGAGAAAAACTGAAACAAAAATAAAAGACAAGAGAAAAAACAACAGAAAATAGAACAGGAGAAAAGAAGAGGAATATAAGTAAAGTTTACCTTAACTCCTGATCAGCTTAGGTCTGGTGTCCTACCGGTCCCACCACCCCACTGGGAGGAGGTTAGAGAGCAAAGAGTAGTTCACCTAATTGAAATGCTATGCTGGGAGTCAAGCAACGGTGTCCATGTCATCAAGAACTGGGGGTATGAATCTTTCAAGATATGGGTCAATTTCTCGTTAATCATAATAAAATTAACCTTGAGGATGATTTCTCCAAAGTTAAGTCTAGAGGACTTCCAATTTTAGCAATATGGTGTTTAACTGCTAGGGCGATAATCTGCACAAGATTATTTTGAGATAAAGTTAATGTGTCTACATGTAAAAAAACTCTTGGTGGATAAGTATTGAAGTGAAAAATACAGGGTAGTCTTTGTGTAGATACTTTGGGACGTGGGTATGTGAGAAGTGTGTCTCCTGCAAAAATAGAACGGACGGTTTAACTTCTATATAGTACAGGAAAGATTTCCTCTTAAATTGGGAATTAAAGCCCTGTACATTGTGTGTCATAAACATGTATTCTATTATAGTCATGATAGTGGTGATGACTTGAACGCTTAATGGGGGTTGACTCACCCAGCTTCAGATCCAAACCCAGTGGGTACCAAAATGACGGTAACTTTTATTACTGGGATTGAACAAAATATCTGCAAATCTAGCAGTGCAACTTGTCAAAGAGAACCTATACTTAGCTAAGTCCATTCTACACATTAGATAATTTCGACATGCTGGACATAATCCCTATATATATTAGGGCTTTAATATATAGATATAAAGCTCTAACAAACAGCAGAGAGATAATCACAATAAACAATAAACAGCCGTCTAGCGGTAGTTGCGGCTACTGTTCTGCTCCAATATGCTCATATAACAGTCTCAGGTTGGGTCTGTTGTGGGGCAAGATCCTTGCTTAGAAAGTCCCCCCTGAGATAGGGGCAGAGAAGGGCTGACCCCGAGAGGGGAGATTTATTTGTCTGTTTAAGATGCAAAACTTCCTGCCATTGCCTGGTGGAAAGCGACTTGGCCGTGTGGGCTTGATTCTCTTCTGCTCCTCTTCTGAAAGCAAGAGAAGACGTTTGTAAAGAGTTTGGCAATCCTCCAGGGAATGAGCTGAATAGGAGCTGCCTATTAACTGAAACAGCAAAGCTACATCTGTATTGTATTTTGTGCCAGTTCAAAACATCTAGCGCCAGCTTAATCTCCCTCCACTTAGCCAATGTGATAGGGGAGAGATTGGCATATATTTGGAGCACTGAGTTGTCCGGACCTTTAATAAGAGACATCTTCCTGGAGGCTGCTAAAATAAGTTCCCTGGATCTTTGTCTCAAAAATCTAATTATAACATCCTTTGATAAGTCCAGATATCTTGAGGCTCCCAGAGCCTTATGGACCCTTTACATTTCCCAAAGTGATATCCAGGATTATACTGCATATGGTTGCTTTCAGGTACTGCATAAGATCTTGAATTGCCCTGGGTACATCTCTGATCCTCAAATTCTGGCGCCTGGATCAGTTCTCTAAATCCTGAAACTTCTCCTTGAGAATGGAGATGATTGAAGAGTTTTGCCAGATCTCAGCCCTGTCTCTCTCCTGTGCTTCCACAATATGATCTGGGGTTTCCACAAGCAGTTGGGTTCTTTGTCCCAAATCGCTATTGTCCTTTTTAAGAGAATCAACGGTCTTTGTTAAATGGGCCATACACATTTCCTCAATCATTGCCATGGATTCGACTGAAAGATGCATATGTTGTTGGGGAGGGGCCACTGGTTGCCCCTCAGAGTCTGAATTTTCCAATAGCCCGGATTGGCATGCATGAGACGGAATGAGATTTGCTTCTGGTCAGTGATGATGAGCTTTGTTTGCATACCTCTCTTAGTTTTCCCCTTTTTCATGCTTGCTACACTAGAGTATCTGAGAGGTTCAATCATAAAATGGATTGTGTTTGATAGGCTGTCACTTGTCCTGAGTTAGAGCATTCTTCCCAGCATGTTCTGGTTGTATATGATTGCTCCATCTGTATTACAGTCAGGTCAGGGTGGACCCCTACATAGCCAGGTCAATCCTTGGGTGACATCACTCGTACTAATAATGGCGATTTATTTCCACAAGGTGACAGTGTTGGATTACTTTTTGTGCAGATTGACTTGTGTATTCCCAGCTCTGTAAATCACTGAATTTCAGTCACTGTGTTATTGAGCAAACACTTGCTTTTTGGTGAGATATTAAGCAAACAATATATAACTTGAGTGTAGTAAGACCGGTAGGAAATCATTTTCCTCTTTGTTTGCAGGGGTTCTGATGTCATTAATTTTGAATGCACATTTATAGTTAGTTCAGTAGGCTGCTCCCTGCTTGATGACCAAAAAAAGGCAGTCAGAAAATCTCAAATGTGATTTACCTTAACTGGGAGCCAGTAATGGCCATGTCATAGCAGCCAAGTCTGTAAAAACATCAGAGCAATGTGACCATGTAAAACTGAGCAGGGATCATTTATCCAAAACTTAAATTGTGATCAAAGATTCTGCATTGTATAGGTAATTTATATAGAAGTGGTATTTCAGGAAAGTATTTTTCCAAGAAGTCAATATATGTCAGTGTGTTTTCAGAATTGTTATTTCCTGTAAAGCCAATAAATGGAAGTATAGTCAGTCTTCTGTTGTTTTTACCACCCAGCAGTGGAAAAGAAAAAAAAAACACAACTACATCACACTTACAAGATAACTGTGTTTGTTTTCGCAGCCCAAGCATTGCATATTAGCAGAGTTCTTTATGGACTAGCCGGTTCAGCATAGCAACATCACTGTGGGTCTAGGAGGGGGTCCAATTGTTTTACTAAGTGTATTAAATGTATTGGGGGGTGGGCCCAGGTGTTTACTCACCTCCTAGACCATGGATCTGTTTTTCAGGATGGTCAAAGATCAAAATTTCAGGTCACCTTCCACTTGTTGAACTGTTTTCTCTGTCACAGTGCTCAGGCAGTAATGTTGACCTGACAAATAACTTCTGTAAAACAGTCTCCAAGATGAGAACCTGGGTCCTGGTTTTCTGTGTAAATGCCCAGAAGGTGCAGGTGCCTATAAATAATATAGTTTAGAGCAGGTTTTGGGGTGTTTTCATGATTTTTCAAGCTTTGTAATCCTTGTTTGTAGGAGCTGAGCTGTTTTGCTGCTGCTCTATTCAGTTGCTGGCTCCTTCCCCAATAATAGTGATATCTTGAAGTTAAGTAAGTCTGAAAGGAGATATGAAATCTGGTTTATGTTGGTACCTTGAAATGTAAATGTGATATCTGAGTCTCTCTTACAGATTGCTAAAGTACTAGGCTTGAAATGTATTAGGAGATGGGAGATTTGGTGGAATCTTATTGAAGAAGGCAACCTGAAGGGTATTTTAGGATGTGAACATGACAACCTGTTTGGGAAGCCAGTTTGATTGAGTTGTGTTGTATAGGAAAAAAAACACCAAAGTGCTGTTTGTGTCATCATGGCTTCTCAATGCAGAAAACAGTAGTGTGCTGTAATGTTGAAGATGTTAGGCTTAAAAGGGAGTGTGAAGTTTATGTAATTGTGACATTTTATTGTAAGGCTTAAAGTATTCAAATATGTGCCATGATGGCATCCATGAAAATCAATGTGAGAAGTGAGTCATGGGAGCATATTGGTGTAGAAGACAGCTTCATGGTGATAGTGAGATGGGGTTCATTCTGGCATTTTGTAGCAGAAAACAGCCATAAGTACTCTGTAAGAATGCTTCAAGTTGAACAATGTGCAATGATGGGATTTTGTTGAAGAAATCAATTTAGCGAGTTTCATATGTGGTTGATGGTGTCATCTTTCTGGAGAACACCTTTCTGTTGACTGTAAGATGTGCAGGTATCTTGCGAGATAAGAAACGTTGTCTTGACACGAGTGTCACATCTGTGAAATTCATATCATGGTGGTATTGTGGAGGAGACAGCTTAGGTAGGGCTGTAATATGCGTTTCATGGTGCAACATGGTAGCATCTATTTTGTTTGAATGAAAGTATTATTCATGGTGGCATCTTGTTGAAGACGTTAGATGGAAGGGACTGTACGTTTTAGGTTATAGTGGCAAATTGTTAGACAAATTGTTTTGAGGGGAATCTAAGACGTTTATCCTTGTGTTGTCTTATTGGAGAGGAAAGCTTCATGTGGAAATGACATATTTGTCATGGAGAATCTTGTTGGGGAACACAAGTGGAGTGTGAGATGTGAGATGTGAGATTTTATGCACATATTGGTGAAGATAGTTTGGAGACTGTGAGATATCAGACATGCTTTTATAGAAAAAACAATGAGATACCATTTTGTTATACAGTTTTCAATAATTTCACTTGATAATGGGCAAAGGTTTTCCAAAGCATAAAAAATAGCAGCATGACCAGTAGGAAGCTACTGGCCCCTTTTATGTTGAATAGAAAATGCAATATGGAGATTTACAGCTTACTTTTCACCCACCTCTCACAGTGACACTCAGGATGTGTCAGGAATCCTAGAAGCCCCCGGGTTTAACTTATCTACTGAATGCTTCTACTATGCCACAGGCATCCTCCTACAGTTCTGTTGGATTCTAGCATGCCCTCATTAACCTCATTAACTACTCTAAATAAATAATAAGTGCTTATGGACCATCAAGGGCCCTATCACTATCTCAATGGGATTTCCATGGCACCTAGTATTAATTCAAAAGAGCAGGGTCTAGTCTTTTGCATTGACCGGATAGTATTATTTTTTCTATTCACAAGCATTGTAGCTGTGCAGTGTTACCACTTGATGGCGCTGGATGGCTTTGAAAATGTTTACAGCTAACTTTATCATTCCATATTTAATAATTTTATAAAGTTTTGTAAACTGTTTGTTTGCAGAAACCAAAAACACTGCTGTTCAAAATCCGTAACCACCCATAAATTGTGAGTAATAGTATGCTGAAGCAAAAATAACATTTAAAAGCTATTTTACATAAAAATGTGACATAATGTGCATATTATAGTAAAAAAGTAGAATTATGTTTCATATGAACACCACAAAAAAGTTAATCAATTTAATTTAGAATCTAAATTACATCATTTCCTCTTTTGAAAAGTTAATGGAAGAGTAATTTATGTTTATTTTATGTGTTTTTTTATTGATTGTTTTTATGTATTACTAGAGCTTGTGTTATTAATTTCATTTACGTCACATAATATTTTATTGTCTTGATAGTTTCGTTGATCACTTTGACAACAAAATAACAAAACAATTATTTAAAGGCACACAGAAAAGGACTAAATGTGAAATCATTTTAAAGTTTTGCATTTTTGCAATTTTGTGTTATTAAAACATTTTTTATTTATTTATACAAAACGCACATGCGGCTTTTAATCTACTATTTCAATAAAAAAATGTAATTGCTACCACAATCATATTTTGGGTTATTCTGCCAGTACTGAATAACATAGAAATGCAATAAGGAACTGCATGTTTTAAACTTACAGAGACAATAAACTTTCCCCACTCTGTTAGATACATTACAGATGGGCTTTTATTAGCATAGTAATATACTAACACCGATTACAGCACTCCTTCTATGTACAAACCACTATTTATTTCTTTTCTAAACATTTTTAACCGATTTGGTTGGCGTCAGACTATATAAATTAAAGGGTAACTAAAGTTACAGCATGAGCACTGCACCATCAAATAAAGGGTTCAAATCCATATGGAAAAAAAGTGTTTACCTTTTTGAAGTTGTTGACAAATTAATTCAGTTATAAACCTTTGTGGTTTCAGATTGCTTGTATCCTCGTTAGTTGAATTCTCATTGAATCGAACTGGTTGGTGGTACAAATGAAAAGGAAGCATTTTCTTCAGTTAGTTAATTGTTTCTTTTTGAGCAACTGCTAGTAATGTAGAGGGATAGAGAAAATGACTATGAAACTTTTAGTTCAAATCCCATCCGTTCCTATTTTCTTCCTTTTTTTTATAATATTTGTTATTTAGGTTAAAGAATAAAGCAGAAAAATATATAAACTACAAATAGGTGGTATAAGACAAATATGAGTTTCTAATGATTTTAAAATAATTATTTAGACTAAATAAAAATATAAAAAATATAATATAATATAATATAATATGTAAAAATTGTTGATGGGATTTGAAATCACAATCTAGAGACACATTGACTAATTAGTTAGACTAAATACAAATATAAAAAAATATAATATGTAAAAAAATTGTTAATGCGATTTGAAATCACAATCTACAGACACATTTACTAATTATTTGGTCTAAATAAAAATATAAAAAAATATAATCATATATATAGTTGTGAGGATGCGAGACGTTGCTCACACTTGCGGGCTTGCGCAGCTTTGCGAGGGCCTCAGTTCCTGGCACGGAGCACCAAAGGCGCTCCTTGGCAGAAACAGCGGCCCTCGCAAAAAAGTACGAGACACGTTACGACCAATTACGACCTCGCAAAAAGCTTACCTACAGCAAGAGGGAGCATCCAGGACCTCAAAAACTGAAGTTACACCTCAATTTAACTCAAAATAAAAGAGCTTAGACACTAAACAATTCTATAAGCGAGAGAAAAGAAACAAACAAAACAAGGCTACAGCAGTCTAAAGATGCAAAACACCACAAAACACCTACGGAATTGCCGAAAACCACATACGAGATTCAAAAACAAGGACGCAACCAGCGCGACCCCAAACACATTACAAACACAATAAATACACACAACAAACATATAAAAAGCTTACCCACAGCAAGGTGGTGCACCCAGGGCCTCTGCAAGTGAAGTTACACCGCGATTTAAGTCCAAATTTTGAAGTTTAAACACCCGAAAATCACCTAAGCGAGAGAAAAAATGGCCGCCGAACAAAACGAAAACAAGGCTACAGGACTCTAAACAGGCAAAACACCACCAAAAACAGGCAAAACACCACAAAACAGCTACGGATATTCCGCCACAGCCGCATACCACACATTACCCGCCATTTTAGAACAATAACTTATACAATGCAGAAGTACACAGCTACGCTAATGGATTTGCCTCGCGCACGCACACTATTACACTGCACACATTCAGCACGCTTACACAGCAGCTCCACACCACTAATGCTGCAGCAACATCAAAACAGATTGCCAGCTCTTCAACACAATGCTTCCTGCATATATCACTTGCAAATAGGTAAAGTATATTAATTTATTAATGTATTATTTATTTGATTATTATACACCAAACAGCATTAGCTCACGTAATTTTTTGACGGGCAATACTCTAGTATAATATAATATGTAAAATTGTTGATGGGATTTGAAATCACAATCTACAGACCCATTTACAAATTATTTATACTAAATAAAAATCTAAAAAATATATAATTTGTAAAAAAATTGTTAATGCGATTTGAAATCACAATCTACAGACACATTTACTACTGCATGATTAATATAGGACTCATTAATGTTAAGATGTTTTCAGTTTGATGGTGACATCAATTCTTGATCAATTAAATTCTTGATCAATTTAAAAGTGTGTAAACAGGTTTACAACATTATTTCCAGGCCTCCACCTGATTGTACACAGCAGATTTAGCGACTTCATGGTGCCTTTATACATCTTCTGTAAATAACCTATTGAATAAGACATTATACACAATGCAGAACATGTTTTGCGAGTTGATCTAAGGACATCTCCTTTCTATAGTCAGTAGTGCAGAAAGTTCCCTTTGAATGTGAGCAGCAACACAACAGTAAGAAGTACATGTGGGTGTTCTCCTGTGGTTTTATTTAATCTTTTATAGAACACAGACTGTTGTTTAACGAGGGAGGCAAGCAACATAACAATTAGTGCTTAAAATGTAAACAATAGCTGATGTTTTTAACATTCCTGATAAACACTATAATGAATTCATATAAGAATTTACCAAGAAATTATATTTTTTTTCATATATTGATTGCAGTAATTAGGCTGTTGAAATGAGAACAGGAGATACTTTTCTATTTTCGACAGGTTTTCTTGGGAAATGTGCAGACAAGAAAATAAAAAGAACGACTGTCAACAATTTGTGGATCCACACAATTGTTCCTTGTCCAGAAAAAAACAGGGAAATTAAGTACTGGCGCTGTTAAAAAATAAGATTAATCGAATGTTTTTTCTTTTTTTGGATGTAACCAAAGGTGTAATCCAATACCTTCTAGCTATAGCAGTCATCAGAAAACTTCCAACACAATACACATGGAACAGACAAATAACACACACTATCTGTTCCTACCAAGTTTCCAGGTAGTGTATATGTATTATTGTATATATATTGAATTAATTGAAACACCACACCATATGTAAAAGGAGTTTAAAGAACCATTTAAGTGCTCTTCATGGTGTGAAAGAGTGCAAGATTGTATGCAAAAATGTTTTATTTTTATTTAATGACACTAATAACAGATAAAAAATATATAATGAGTAATAATAGATTGCTGAGCGCCGTGCGCATTGTGAAGCTCTATGGAACAAGGCTGTGAATGTTAGGACAGCTTTGCTCTGGACATTGCACTTACCAGTTAACCCATAGAGTTCCTGTTTAGGTCAGTCCAGTAATTCATACCTGCACAGATAGACGTAGTAAGAGTTATATTTTTGTTTGCTAGGATCACTGCAAGGAGCCGCACCTGAGCCCCCATCGAGCAGTATTGATCACAGAAACAACTTATATCCAAGGCCAATGGACAAAGACGCACATCCTGGTGTTAGGAGCATAGAACACGGACCCCTGAGCAATGGGGCAGAATTATATGATCTGATGTGGCATTTTCCATATTTGCTACATCTAGACATGGTCATGTCTGGAAAAAAAAATCCCTTAACCCCACAATGTCTGCTGCCACTGTTAGACCTGGTGGGGGATCCGTACCATTATCGGCAGTCATTAGGTCCATTGATTGTTCTGCCTGGTCGTATAACTGTTAATATGAAGATTTTTTACAGGACTAGGGCCCAGTATTTAATTGAGCAATTGTTGGTTACTGGAGCCCGTCAACTAATTTGCTATTCAATTGGTGTCTTTTAGCTACCCGCAAACGAATTGCGGGTTACAGGCTGAAAATCCCTGCGGTTGTTAAAGTCGTAACTCCGACCCAGCTAAGCCGTTGATCTTTCAAGCCCATAAATGTTACAATCGCGAATCGCTATTTAATTGCTACAATTTCTCAAGCCCGCAATTGTTTTCACACCCCTAAATGGCAAATGTAGAAGAAAAGCCTATGAGTGCCAAATAGGAAGGGGGTTAAACTTAAACACCTGTTCGTAGCACTGTAAATGCTAATAAGAAATCAATAATGCACTTTAAAAGATGGGGAACATAATTAAAGACATTAGAATTAATTGCACAACAATCTCAAGCTCGTAATTTGCAATCAATTTTTTTTTTTTTTGTTTAATTTCCGTGTTATATCTATCTCGGGACTCGAGGAGTTAATACATATCAGGCCACCCACATGGACAAGAACAGTATCGTCATTCATTTTTTATTATTTTGTACATTTGTATATTGTACATACAGTATTTTGAGGCATTGCAAGTCTGATCGCATATCGGACCTCTAAGCGCTAATTGATTAACGTGTAACCTCCATGTTTTACTGATGTCATGATGACGGTCTCATTTACTATCTGTTTCTAAATCGGTAGAAACATCATGATCATGCTCTGAAATGCTACTTATGGGTGCATGGTTTTCGGCCAGGTTGCTCTGTAACTGTTGCAAATTTCAACTGTTGCAATTGAATAGGTTCCTAGGTTCACCATATGGTGCTCTCACTGTTCCTCATGATGTTCCAGGAGGATAATGACCCCAGGCATACTGCTTAACAAATCCAAGTTTCATGACAGTGGAATAAAGTCAGATACGTTCCATGGCCTCCCCAACCCCCAGATCTAGACATCATCAAACTTTTTTGGAAAGTTGTGTAGCACAGAGTGTCCCTCAAAAAAATGCAGGTTTTCTTCTTGATGAATTGGGCAATATCCACTAAACACAATTCAGTTTAACTGTTAACTTGGAGCACGATGAGCGCTGAAGGCGTAGCGAGGCGAGCCGTCAAGGCACTACAACTCACAGCACTTGGTGATGTGGGCCAAAGGCGCTCATTGCCTTCGATCCCCATGAAGCGAGGCGAGCAGTGGAGGCAATGAAACACGCAGGACTTAGCCTACAAATACTCAGGGATTGCCTTACAGACTTATTCAATTGCCATTCTCACAATTGAATAGGGCTCTATATAAGCACATAACATCTCGTTTTTAAAGAAGTTTTTAGTTAGTGAAGACCTTGCTTTTGCATAGAAGTTCACTAACTAAACACTTCTGTAAAAAAAAATGCTATGTGCTTATATAGAGCCCTATTCAATTGCCCCATTCGCAATTTAACAAGGCTGCAAGCTGCTGACGAAAACAGGACTTAGAAAAAAAAAAATATGAGGTAGGAAAAATACGAAAAACGGCATTCAAGTATGTTTTTAACTCTATACTAACCTTCTAGCCAACAGCAGCATAGTGCAGAAATCCTATGCTTAGAAATCCAGAACAACCCTGCTTGAGCTGCTTCCTTCCAGGGAGTAGATGGGTATGTGGTGGGAAAAAAAGACTACAACGCCCATGATGTTTTCCTGAAGAGCCATATTTTCTACAATGTTGTAGTTGCCTCTGATTGGCCAAAATGAAGTATGAATTTATGCTAATGTAGCTTGGATTTTCAGGGGCTTTCCATCTGAAAATCAACTGCCAGACAAATTAAGATATTTTGCAAACTTTAGGGGAAGTTTATTAATGTTTATTTGGGGATTTTTTTCATGATTTTTTTTTTTTGCATACACTACCGATCAGAGGCATTCATAATCCATGAAACTTCTATATACCTTTAAGTAAAGCAAGTAGAGTAACACAAAAGTGACGCAAGTCTTTTTTTTTTTTTTTTAAAGGCTCTTTTTTCAAGCAATAACTGCGGCCTTTGCTGTATCAAAGAAAAAGTTAAAATTAGAGTAAATATAATATGATGGTCATTAGATCCTGTATTGGACCAGGCTAATATTACCTTCTAAAGTAAAATAAGACGTGTGGATCGGATTTGGCCGGCTGTGAATTCACATCCATCCGATGAGAGGTTTGGATGAGAAACGCCTCCTGCGAGTGCTCTTTGCTGAATGTTGCTCCAATCTCATCCACTCCGAGAGCTTTGTTATATATTGGATGTCAGCTGGGGGTGATGCATCTCTAGTCCAGATTATTTACTCTGTATTAAGATGTGACTTAATGTACCATGGGATACATGTACCCAGCTAGCAGATATACACAGTGATCCATTGCCTTAATAATGTCTGTAATTTATTTGGTAATATAGAGGACTCTACAATCAGTAACAAATCAGCCGCTGTAATGTCTCCAGTGTGAGTGCATAGCTGGACAGTTATTTTAGGCAAAATATGTTTTTTTATGTGTTTTTTTCCTATTCTTTACTATTTAAGATTTTTTAAAATGCGATTATTAATACAGATATTTGCAATTCTCAAATTCTGCTACAGTTTGTAGTGCTCATACAATATGGCTTTACTTGTTTATTTAATAACTGATTATCAATAAAAGTCTTCTTTAAATTCAATGTAGCTTGTTCAATGTACAAGTTTCAAACTTCAGCAGGTATGGTTCTCTCCACCCCCTCTACCTGGTGTGCAGGGAGATAATCTGTCCAGGGGGCTGTGAGGATACTGAAGGTAAGTCTTAATCAGTCAGAAAAAATATAGGACAGCCTCCTGGGCACATTCTCTCCAAGCCCTGGACAGCTTTATTAAATTGCAATCCGGCTAATTGAATAGGGCTCTATATAAGCACAGAGCATATTTTTTTACAGAAGTTTTTAGTTAGTGAAGACCTTGCTTTTGGATAGAAGTTCACTAACTAAAAACTTCTGTAAAAAAATATGCTATGTGCTTATATAGAGCCCTATTCAATTGGCCGAATTGCAACTTAATAAGGCTGCTAATAGGGAGTGGAGAAAATCATCTGCTAGCGAATGAAATGCTAACGTTCAAATGTAAGTTTTGTATTTATTTTCTTTTAAGGAACATTGAGGCCACATTTAGAAAACTAAAATTGAGAAGTGGCAAACAGCTTTACAAAGTAAAAATAAACAGTCTTTAAATGTTTTCTCTTAGATGCAATAAAAAATTTTTTTTAATGCAAGTCCAGTCTGCAAAGTCACCTATCCCTAGAAAAAAAAAAATAAACACAAAGGGGCATGACCACAGCTAGGAGGGTGAGCAAGGTGTTCCAGCCTCCTCACTCCCTTTCCTTGAAGATCTACTCCCTTCCACAATAGCAGCTACACATCTATGGTCTTTGGGGAAGTACAATAAAAAAACAACAATAATGGCAGCTTCTACATCAGGATATGATGGAGCCTATTCGCTCTCAGGCTATTTTAAAAGGACCAGGGTGTGTCCAACAAAGATTGATGTGGGTCTTTTTGGAGGATGCTCCTCCACCCCCTCAGTGCACCACCTCCTGATGAACTGCCCAATAACCTCGTCCTCCTCTGAGCTGCAACTGCTGCTACCAAAACCTGCTGACCACCCTGCTGTTGACCACCCAACAAAATGGTAGTGGTGGGTAGATCTCATCATCTTTATTGTCTTTGCTAGTCTACATCTAGGTCTCCTAGATCTAGATAGTAGAGGACATTGAAATAGTAGAGATAATAGATAGCTGTATCAACTTGCTGTCAATTTTCTCCTTTCAGTTACAATGCCATGAGAGGACCTGATGAGGCAGCTTTGACTCAAGTTGCGGATGTGCCAACTTCTGTAATGTCTTCATTGCTTCTATAACCTGCATCTCAGCCTCAATAAGGTGTCCCCAATGTTATGAGTGAGTCAACTGAGTTTATAACTGGAGGGTCTCAGTTAGTCTCTGGTTGTGTTTTTTTCTGATCTTCCTTCTGTAACACACCTGTTCATATTTTCTTGGGTCAGTTAGAAGCTTGGTTCTTCTTTTATCCCTGCAGCTCCCAATCCTTCCCCCATCTTCTAATGCAGCGGTTTCAGTAGGCTAGGTTTCAGCTGGAAGTGAAGTTAACAAGTTAGAAAAAGAAGTGGTGCTAGGGATGGGCCCTTATTCAACATCAACCCTTTACTAATTTAAATGTTTCCCTATTGAGCCCCTATTACCTAAAAAAGAGCAAGGCCAGTTTTGCATGACCCACCACTTGTCTTAACCTAAGGAGTGGTCGGTTAATGACAGTATTAACAAAGAGTTTACAGCTGTGTCCTATGCTCCGTTTGATTTGGTTAAGCAAGCAGTAATGGGGTTTTGATGGCAAAGGAATATATCAAAGTGGCTTTTCACTTACTTCCTGTTCATGGAAATAGTCAGCATCTTTTGGCTGTCACTTTGATGGATAATTTTACTTTAACGTGTCTCTTCCTATGGGGCGTTCCATTTTCTGTTCTTATTTTGAAACATTCAGTTATTTTCTTGAGTGGGTAGTCCCTCAGGTTTCTTGTAGTTCCAATCTAGTCCATTACTTTGATGACTTTTTGTTTGTGGTTCTCCTGATTGTTGGAGGCTTCCACAGACTTTTAGAATGGTTTCATCATCTTTGGGAATACCTTTGTCATGTAAAAAATCTGAGGGTCCTTCTTACAGCTTGCAGTTCCTTGGAATCCCAATTGATTCCAATGTTATGTAATGCAGATTGCCTGCATTCTCCTCACTTTTCTCCAATCCCTGTTGTATGGTTTATAAACTATCCTGAGAGCCCTCCAATCAGTGCTAGGCAAGCTCCAATTTGCCTGCAGGATTATTTATATAGGCAGATTGTCTTTTGCCATGGCTGGAGTTACAGTTCCGCATCATCACATCAGGCTTTTAAAGGAAGATATCAGAATTTGGATATCCTTTTTAGACACATTTAATGGTGATCCTTGTTCAAATCTGATGTTAGGTCTAACACTGAGCTTCAACTTTGTACTGATGTTGCTGGTTCTGTTGGTCTAGGTATTTTCTTGCAAGGACAATGATGTGGCGAGCCCTGGCCTTAAGAGTTGGTTCAACATTATTAGATATCAAATAAATAATTCAGAAACTAAACTACATAATGATCCAAGAAAAAATGACAAATGCATTGAATACCACTCTTCCGGAATTCACAAAGATATGGGATTGTTGGATTAACTCCACTAGTTACATTATAAATGGAAAACGGAAAAAGATGTTGAAGGAACCACAATGTTGTTTATGCTTAGACTAGGCCAAAGAAAGTAATGTTTCACTCAGTAGATTGCACTGTTTTGACCTGCAAGTCATACTTTATTAGTTAACTGAAATGTAATTGACATTGATGATAATAAAAACGATTGAAACAAAAAAATAAATAATCTGTGGGTTCAAGGTGGGTTGACGAGGAACCTAGCTTTCTTGGAACTTTTCCCTATTCCCGTCTGATTACGGCTCACATTCCTCTGGGCATTGATGACAGTATTATACAGAATATTGGAAGTTGGACAATACCATCCTTCATTAAAAATTAGGGGGTGTGGCCAGACATCAGCTCCATCCCAATACCCACTCAATCCAGGGTAATCTGCCCTAATCCCCCACAAAAAAAACCTTTAAACACCAGCACAAGTGTAAGGGGGTGCAGGGGAAGAGGAGTAAAGAAGAATTGCGAAAATCGGGGCTAATTAACACACCGCATGGTTGAGGCCTAGTGCATCCGGCCTCCCCGGCGATCAGCAGCAGCAGCAGCTGCACAGCAGAGAAGTGCTGCAGGGGCAACCCAAGCAGCCCAGAAGCCCACTTTTAACCCCCAACGAGCATCACCGACCACTGGATCAAAGTAAGTGGTTGAGGCCTCCACCACCTGGTCCCCCACTGAGCTTGTGCCAGAGACTTAAAGAGGTGCCAGATTCCATTGAGAGGCTACTCTGGGAGGTAAGAGGGACACACTACACCAGATCCCTCCCTCACCATCCCTACACAAGTAGTGCATAAGCAAAAATAAGCATAATAGAGGCAGCCTAGACCCCAACATCTAAAGTGGCACAACTCTATTTACCTAGAGAGGGCAGGAGGCCATCTTGAGACACATACACCAAGAGGGGCCCGCCCCCAGACAAGGCTCCAAAATGGGTCCCAGACAGCACTAACAGCAGCCTTTTTAAGCCCCACAGGGGAGTCCCCAACTGGACAGCCTACAGCAGCACAATTACTGCCTCCAATGCATCTGTGCAAAGATTAAGATTAAAAGGGGTTAAAAGATTTAAGAGACAGAATCACAACCCAGCATCTCTCCTAACTTAATAAACAACAACAAGTTGTGAGACGCATGTCACAAACAAGCTGGCAAGACTTATACAGACAAGTTTCACTAGGATTGTAAATATGTTAAACAATTCAAAAAGCAAGATGCAATAACTCACTGAATTATGCAAGTCACCTACATGAGCCTGCTACCAGAAAAGCTCTAGCCCACCTAAACTCTCATGCTCAACTAAGCAAAATCCCTAGCCTGCTTCACCTACAGCACAGAGTCAGAAGACGGCAACCTCTATAGATCACACCCTCAGGACAAGGCGGCATCATGGCGGCTCGCAGCAGCACCAAACCCAAAAAGAATCAAGCGAGTAGAAACATCCAGGAGTTTTACAAAGCTCCAAACGATGCGTCATTATTCCCGCACAACTCAAATTCGCCGGTCAGAGAGGGAGAGCCGGAAGTAGCACATGCTCAGGTGGAACTAACAGTCAAAAACATGGAAAAAATAAAACTGATGTTCCAAGAACTAATGACGACTGCTATCACTGACCTGAAAAGGGAGCTGCATGGCCTGGGACAAAGAACGCAGCTGTTAGAGGAGCAAACAGACCAGATAATAGAAGCCCAGATGCATGACCAAGAGGTAATGGCGCAACACTCCACACAGATAAAAGAGCTGACTGACAAGGTTGAAGATCTTGAAAACCGCTCACGAAGACATAACATAAGACTGAGAAATGTCCCAAGCAGCATCTCAGACATACTGCAGTACTCAAAAGCGGACATACTTGGGATCATTCCCACAAGCAGCGAAGCAGACTGGGCTATTGAAAGAACGCATAGGGCCCTTGGCCCAACAAAAGCTAACAACCAACCTAAGGATATAATAATAAGGTTTGCCAAACAAAGCGCAAGAGACTTGATACTCACAGCAGCAAGAAGGCTCAAAGAAATCAAAGGCCCGGACAACTCATCTATACAAGTATACATGGACTTGGCTCCGGCCACACTGCAGAAAAGGAAGTAGATGAAACCCATGCTGGAGATATTGTCCAGCAACAATCCTCTACAAGTGGGGTTTTCCATTTTCACTAATTTTCCAGCGGGGCGGATCCACTTACAGAGTACACACAGTAGAAGAAGCTGAGATCCTCCTGAGAAAGCTAAATTTACTAGCAGAGGATAGAGACGCTGAAAGGAGAAGTCCAAGACCCAGACCCAGTCTTGCCAAGATGTGGCAAGTATCGGCCAAAAAAACAAAAACAGCAGCCTTCAGTAGGGGGCCTCTCATGGAACAAGCTACAGGAGGAGGTCTGGACACCGCTCCGTCAGCCGACTGCGAGGATCCTGATGCTGATCATTGAGAGAGTATTGAACACTTTTTTTTCCCCATGAGCAGGTTGACCCGAAGAAATTGCAGCAAATAGCTAAAATGTTTAAGTTATGTTAGAGACAGATAGATTGTTATATATAGAAATGCAGATCTAGCTGTAGCGGAGCTCTTGAGGTGACTTAAATGATTT
This sequence comes from Discoglossus pictus, assembly GCA_027410445.1. Classification (NCBI taxonomy): domain Eukaryota; kingdom Metazoa; phylum Chordata; class Amphibia; order Anura; family Alytidae; genus Discoglossus; species Discoglossus pictus. Next base: position 546,104,562 of record CM050163.1, read on the forward strand.
GGAGGGATGAAGATTAAGGGGAGTTTTGAGCCCTTAACAACTCCCCAGGTAGAACCCCCAGGAGGGAGTCCTCTCCCTAAGAGGTCAAACCCAGTAATGGGAGCAATAGCTACTGGCCTCAAGGTATGGAAACAGGTAGGGAGACAGGGAAACTACCAAATTGTTAGACATGTTTTAACCAGTTTATTGAAATGTTGAATCTAAGCTTCTGTATCTCTTTTGCTTTTCTTCTTAGTCTATCCAGTTTACAGGTGGTCTCGGCGCCCAAGACACCCAAGGGAGGTTCCCGGTACAGGTCACGGTCCTTCAGCATTCCACATCCAGGTAACCTAACCGCCACACACTCCCCACTGAGAACATATAAAGCTAACTACACAAAAAACCAATGGCTGATGTAGAGCACACCTTTTTAACACACAATGTAAGGGGCTTCAACTCTCAATTTAAAAGACGCAAAGCTTTCCTGTTCTATAAAAGATTCCATCCATCTGTCATATTTATGCAAGAGACCCATTTCGCCCAGGGCAAAGTACCCAGCTACCTACACAAGGAATTCCCAGTATTCTACACTTGCAACCAGAAAAGCAAAAAAGCAGGCTTAGCTACATTAATACACCGTGATTTCCCATTTGTAGTCGAAAAACAAACCAAAGACAAAGAGGGTAATTTTCTAATTTTAACAGGAACCATCCTAAACCTCAGAATCTCATTGGTTAATATCTATGCCCCTACCACAGCGCCCACCAGAGCCCTCACTAAATTAGTAAGTACCTTGAAGCAAAAAGACTGGGGCAGAATCATACTAGGAGGTGACATTAACCTTACGCTCGAGCCTTCTGTAGACAGATCAAGAGCAACCCATCCCACGCGCAACTTGAAACAGCTCAAAACAATTCACACACAAATGAGGGAGCTAGAGTTGATTGATGCCTGGAGAGGACTACACCCCTCGGAAAAGGAGTATTCTTATTACTCCCCAACTCACAATTCCTATTCCAGAATAGATGTTCTCCTAACTCATACCTCGCTATTTAACCACACAGTGGATGCCCAGATCCACCCTTGCCCTTGGTCTGACCACGCGGTAGTTAGCATCAAAATTCAACTGGGACTTAGTCTCACAACCCCTGGGAAGTGGAGCTTAAACGAGGCACTTCTAACCAATCCCGGATCGCTAGCTCAAATAGAACATGACATTCAAGATTACTTCACGTTAAACATGGTCCCCGAGGCAAATATAGGGTGGGTCTGGGTAGCGCAGAAAAGCATACATTAGAGGCACCATAATTAAAATGGCAGCTGCCAGAAAGAAACAATGCATTCAAAAAGAAAATGACTTATTTAAAAAACTGCAGTACTTGGAAAAAGCAATTCAGGCAAAAGCTCCTGGGGTCTCTAGAACCCAGCTAGACAACGCTAGACTAGAACTAGATTCTGTACTAGCCGCTAAAACTGAACAGGCCCTTAGGAAAACTAGGCATAAGTTTTACGCCCGGGGTAACAAGCCCTCCCCTATGCTTGCACGCAGACTCAACCTAAAGAAAAACTTAACTCATATCACCAAAATTAAAACGGAAAGTGGAGAAATTACAATGAACCAATCGGAAATAAAAAAGACATTCCATAAGTGCTACCAAGAAATCTACTCGGCAAAAACAAAAGCCAATAACTTCACAGGAATTCCTTAACAGCCTAGACATTCCCAAAATCTCGGAGGGGGAATTGGACTCCCTAAATGCAGAGATAACCCGTCCGAAGTTATTGACACTATAAAAACGCTTAAATCAGGAAAAGCCCCTGGCCCGGATGGCTACTCAAACTTATATTATAAAAGCCTTGCAAGACACCTTGCCCCACACCTAAGCAAATTATTTAATGAGATGCTATTAGGAGAGCCAATGCCAGTCGAGCTAAACCAGGCAGATGTAGTCTTTATCCCTAAACCAGGAAAGGATACTTTAAATCCAAGGAACTATAGGCCAATATCCCTGTTAAACGGGGACATTAAAATCCTATCTAAGCTAATGGCAGCAAGGGTAGCCAAATTCCTCCCCAAACTAATACACAAAGACCAAGCGGGCTTTGTGCCGTACAGACAAGCTGGGGATAACATACAACGTATTCTAAATGTCTCCCACATAGCTAAAAAGGCGAATATACCTCTCAGTCTAGTAGCCTTAGATCTAGAAAAGGCATTTGACTCCGTTGAATGGCCTTATTTACATGCAGTTCTAGATAAATTCGGCATCAGAGGCAAATTTACAAATCTAGTAAATACATTATACAAAGCACCGACGGCAAGCCTTAGGCTTCCAGGGGTTAATAGAGATCTTATAAACATCCAGAGAGGTACGAGGCAGGGATGCCCCCTGTCCCCGCTACTATTCGCTCTAGCCATCGAACCTCTCGCTCAGGCCATTAGGACATGCCCCACCATACAGGGTATTGAGGTGGGATGTCAACAAATGAAATGCAGTTTGTTCGCAGATGACATCTTGTGCACGCTTACAAAACCGGTAACCTCAATAGCAGCCCTTATGGACTTAATGTCCCGGTTTGGGAACTTGTCAGGCCTCAAAGTTAACGCAGATAAATCTGAAATAATATGCATGAGAGTGCCCTCAGACCAGGTACAAGCCCTAAAAGAGGGACACTCGTTCTCATGGCCAAAGGGAAGTATCAAATATCTAGGAGTTAACCTCACACCAGAGCTGTCAGCTTTATACAAAGAAAATTATATCCCCCTTTACAAAAAATTACAAACAGATCTACTTAGGTGGAATAGATACAACCTGTCATGGACAGGAAGAATAAACGCTTTTAAAATGAACATGTTACCCAAAATCTTATACTATTTTAGAACACTCCCGATTAGAATACATAGAGGAGATCTAGATGGCTTCCAAAAAGCGGTATTCCGATTCATCTGGCAACATAAACACCCGAGAATCAACAAGTCCCTAATGTATAGAGACAGAGAAGCAGGGGGTTTGGCGTGCCCAAATTTGATACACTACTTTAAAGCAGCCCAGATTTCTTTCCTACCACAAGCCCATTCCAGTGAACACCAACCAATGTGGGTATCCCTAGAGAACTATCAAATGAAACCCTACAAATGGGATAATATCATTTGGTCCCCGACACTCCCCCCAATAGCAAAATCAGGCTACAATAATCAAATGATTAAATTATCCCTGCAGGAGTGGAGAGGGGCGAACTCCAAGCGGCAGTTAACACACTCCCTTTCATCTCTCACGCCAGTCCTTTCGGGGTCCCAGATTATGAAGGAATTAGGGGGGGTCTCAAAAGCGTGGTGGCTCTCGCGGAAACTAGACCTGCTAGGGGCATGGTTCCAAGACGGCAACCTTTTAACCTCTATACAATTCATAAATAAGTACAATCTACCAGACAGGGAGATATTTAACTATAACAAGATATGCCACAGGGTCCAAGAACTGGTCAAATCCTCGGGTCCCCCACAGGACACCTGGTTTGCGAAAGTATGTGCGCAGAATCCCCTAGCCAGAGGCATAATTGGTAACCTTTACTCGCTTGCCAACAAGCCACTTAAAGACCAAACGCCTAAACATGTCCAACAATGGGAACAGGAAATGGGAGTAGAATGGGACACCCAGAGATGGGGAAAAATACACAAGGCACTGACTAAAGGCTCCCTCTTCTTTAGCTATTTAGAAACAGCAACTAAAGTACTACACAGAGTATACATGACACCTGACAGGCTAAATAAGATAAATCCGCTTTCCCCTCCTGAGTGCTTTAGGAACTGCTCAGATAGAGGAACCTTTGGCCACATCTGGTGGGACTGCCCAAAAGTACAGGCCCTGTGGCGAAGGGTAACTGCAATGATCTCTGAGGTATTAGACAGGAAAATACACCTCTCTAGGGAGACATGCTTACTGGGAATGCCAGTACTGAACGTTAATAAGAACCATAACAAGTGGATACAAATGGTCATGCTGGCAACCAAAAGCCACATTGCAAAGAATTGGAAATCACCCCATTTAGACGGCCAAGAGGTTATAAAAAAATTAAACCACATCATGATTTATGAAAAAATGACGCATTCAATAAACAACTCCCTCTCCACTTTTAGTCAAATTTGGGACAGATGGGTGGAGTCGGACAAAGCTATTTTAATTTAACAAAAACTTGATTTAGAGTGGAAATTAGTACACTAGGAAGGGAAGGCGTAATTGGATGAGGCAGAGACTCCAGGCCGGGGTGACGGGTGTCTTGGGCGTTGACAACTACTGGCGAATTGAGTAAACTGAAGAAGATAGACAAGAAGAAAGAGAAAAAAAAAAAAAAAAGCAAGGAAGATACAGGTAATAAGATCATTGACTTGTTTATTCATTGTTTGTTCGATGTTATACTTCCCATATACTAGGTGAATAATGTAATTCTCGAGCTATGCAAAATTGAACATCTATATATATCTACATGGAAAGACAACAAGTTAGCTGACATGTAAGAATTTGACAAGTTTAGTATTGAGAAGTCAATTGCTAGGGAAGGAATAGCTAGCAGGCGTTTCCTGCAAAGTTGAGAAAACGGAAAAAGGTTATGGTGGACACATAAAGCAGACACCCAAAATTGTCAGGACAGGATAATCATTATTGACAACAAAGTTGTACAAGATATCTAAAACGATGTTAAAAAATCCTGTTTATGCAAAATTGTGTTGGACCTGCGAGTCCAACAATATTGTGTTATTGAGCACTGCTTATGTGTCAATAAAAAGATTTGGAAAAAAAAAAATTAGGTGGTGTATCTTTTAGGTACGCCATTTTTGAATCAATCTATGTAGGGGCCTACTTGGCAGCAAAACGCTTACACCTGAACCTCTTATGTTGGTCATGTAGCCCAATTTACCTTAAAAATGTTTTGATACTCTTTATTGTGAAAGTTTAAAGGATTAGATGGAAAAAGGGTTGACGAATAATACCAGTTACCTCTCTACCATGCAGGCTCATGTAGGAGAAAGCAAGTCAGGAGACTGAGACACACAAAAGGAGTCCAATACATAAGGCTGTAGTGCACTTCAAGGAGGTCCATAGGGGTCTGTGTAGTATTAAAGAATGATGTTTGCATAGGCATATAAATGCCTACTTGTAGTGACATTTCTATCTGTCTGATATACATAAATACTCATAAACCTATGGGATATAGCAAGGGGATAGTAGGAGTAATAACTAGGGTGTAGGGCATGAGTGCTACAAGTAAATGATGTGTGGGTGCACATAAGTCTGAATGGGCCCAGGGCAGCATAAAACCTAAATATGCACATGTGCCTAGGGTGCACGCCTGAAAATGGCAGCTCAAAGCTTGCATAAAAATGTATTTATTTTTACATAGCTCCTGCCTGTTTTAGCCATATTTTTTTAACAATGAAAGTGTGGAATGGCAGGTTTGCACTTTACTTTAGTAAAACAAACAGAACATGGAAGCTCATGGGCAAATTAGGATTCAATCATCTGCTTAGAGATAAGAAAAGTCTTTTGATGTCTTTGGATGGCTGAAAAGCAATCACTGGTGCTTGCTAATTACACAAAGACAAAGTGTTGCCATTGTCTTAGGAAATCTTTTGTATATCCAAGACAGCTGATTAATCATTGCCTAAGATGGCTGTAAATGTCTTTGTTTTGTGAATCCTACTGCCCAAATGTGTTTTTTTTTGTGATGTCATCCTGAATGAGAGAACATCTTATCTTTCATATCACATCCCAAATCTCTGTCTGTTTTCTGAATTTACAAGAGAGAAATAAAACATTTAATTTATACTAAAAGAAGCAACATCTCATCATCTTCATAACATCACTGGAAATATTATATATAGACAGCGAAGGTGATTCGGGGCTTTATATTCAAATATTATAATAACAAGTTGATTATATGTATTCTGACACTTGCTTTTTTGGTTGTTTTGTTATTTATTTATTTTTTAGTTCAGAGGCTTAAACAAAGAGCTCATGTTAACAGGTATAAACTGTATAAAACAACTTTAGTTTCTGCAGTGCATTGACAGTCACAGTCAGTCACTCATTTCCTCAGTTCTCTTTCACAGTTTCCATCACTTTTACCATCCAGTGATGGTGCATAATTACTCACACAAAGTGTCTGTATCACACACTAAAGGTGATGAGAGACACAGAGGATTGCAGGATTCTTGTGTTGCTTGTTTCTTTTATGAGAATGTCTTAGTTTATCTCCATTGGTATATTGACTGACCACATATACAGGGAGTGCAGAATTATTAGGCAAATGAGTATTTTGACCACTTCATCCTCTTTATGCATGTTGTCTTACTCCAAGCTGTATAGGCTCGAAAGCCTACTACCAATTAAGCATATTAGGTGATGTGCATCTCTGTAATGAGAAGGGGTGTGGTCTAATGACATCAACACCCTATATCAGGTGTGCATAATTATTAGGCAACTTCCTTTCCTTTGGCAAAATGGGACAAAAGAAGGACTTGACAGGCTCAGAAAAGTCAAAAATAGTGAGATATCTTGCAGAGGGATGCAGCACTCTTAAAATTGCAAAGCTTCTGAAGCGTGATCATCGAACAATCAAGCGTTTCATTCAAAATAGTCAACAGGGTCGCAAGAAGCGTGTGGAAAAACCAAGGCGCAAAATAACTGCCCATGAACTGAGAAAAGTCAAGCGTGCAGCTGCCACGATGCCACTTGCCACCAGTTTGGCCATATTTCAGAGCTGCAACATCACTGGAGTGCCCAAAAGCACAAGGTGTGTAATACTCAGAGACATGGCCAAGGTAAGAAAGGCTGAAAGACGACCACCACTGAACAAGACACACAAGCTGAAACGTCAAGACTGGGCCAAGAAATATCTCAAGACTGATTTTTCTAAGGTTTTATGGACTGATGCAATGAGAGTGAGTCTTGATGGGCCAGATGGATGGGCCCGTGGCTGGATTGGTAAAGGGCAGAAAGCTCCAGTCCGACTCAGACGCCAGCAAGGTGGAGGTGGAGTACTGGCTTGGGCTGGTATCATCAAAGATGAGCTTGTGGGGCCTTTTCGGGTTAAGGATGGAGTCAAGCTCAACTCCCAGTCCTACTGCCAGTTCCTGGAAGACACCTTCTTCAAGCAGTGGTACAGGAAGAAGTCTGCATCCTTCAAGAAAAACATGATTTTCATGCAAGACAATGCTCCATCACACGCTTCCAAGTACTCCACAGCGTGGCTGGCAAGAAAGGGTATAAAAGAAGAAAATCTAATGACATGGCCTCCTTGTTCACCTGATCTGAACCCCATTGAGAACCTGTGGTCCATCATCAAATGTGAGATTTACAAGGAGGGAAAACAGTACACCTCTCTGAACAGTGTCTGGGAGGCTGTGGTTGCTGCTGCACGCAATGTTGATGGTGAACAGATCAAAACACTGACAGAATCCATGGATGGCAGGCTTTTGAGTGTCCTTGCAAAGAAAGGTGGCTATATTGGTCACTGATTTGTTTTTGTTTTGTTTTTGAATGTCAGAAATGTATATTTGTGAATGTTGAGATGTTATATTGGTTTCACTGGTAAAAATAAATAATTGAAATGGGTATATATTTGTTTTTTGTTAAGTTGCCTAATAATTATGCACAGTAATAGTCACCTGCACACACAGATATCCCCCTAAAATAGCTAAAACTAAAAACAAATTAAAACTACTTCCAAAAATATTCAGCTTTGATATTAATGAGTTTTTGGGTTCATTGAGAACATGGTTGTTGTTCAATAATAAAATTAATCCTCAAAAATACAATTTGCCTAATAATTCTGCACTCCCTGTAGTAGCTGTGTTGCCGTGTCTACTTTGTCATTATTAATGCAGATGCCTGTAGGAGGGCTTCACAAGGGAAATAAAAGTCAACAAATATGCCTATAACTGTGTCAAAGATGCATGTGCCTACTAAAATCTCAACCTTACTTGCTTCTGGATTATATCACATCACAAACCCACTCACATTACCAATGCCCCAATTACCACCAACCACGTCCGCCTTCAATCTCTACCTTAGCTTTCTATTTGACGGGTACATAGGTCTCAGACTTAGGTGGGATATAACTGGCCACAGCCTTTTATTGAATATTTATAACTTTCTAAGAGATGCTTGCCCACCCCAATTGCCCCGCCAACCCCCGGCTGTGACAAACCAATCCTTCTTACCAACACCATTCACTCTGATACTCAACCACAACAATCCAAGAACAGGGAGCGAGGGAGGGAAAGATCTGTCAATTCTTGACTGACAGAAGCGGCAGGGCTAGCCTTATAAAGCTAATGCCCACCTTTTATTAGCCCCTCCTCTCTGACACCTCCCAACTTAACTCCTTATTCCTTTTTTCTTCCATCCTATGCCCAGTCCGGTCAAACCTCCCCTCTCTTAACTGTGTGCGGCAGTGGAGTTGCATGACCGGTACACAGGCAATACAGATTCCCAATAAAGATATACCACTCAATAAACATGCATAGACTAGATGGGGTATAACTGGCCACAGCCTTTTATTGAATATTTATAACTTGCTGAGAGATGCTTGCCCACAATCCGAATTGCCCCATGGGTACTGATAACACCATGAGCGCAAAACCCACCCCCATTTACTATTTTGCGCTACCACACCAACCAGGGGCCCAAACTTAGCAAGGAATAACAACTACTCCTTTGCTCCCCATGTACCACAACTATACCCGCCTATGGAGGCACGCTTCTATCACAATGCGCTCCACCCTCTTACTTGTCACTTCCTCACCTGTATTTTCATTGTCATATACCCTACATTGTTGTTTTTTTTCTTTGTATTTATTTTATATATAAAACATAATACATACAGTACATGTGAGTAAACCGATTAATTATTAACAATAACAAATTTGACAAACTGCTTTTTGCACTTGCCCCCCCCTCAAAAAAAAAAAATTCCCACCACCATTTTTACAATATGGGTTGAAGGGCCCAAATAATTTTCTTCACTATTTTTTTTTTTTTGTGTGCTATTACCCTTGTTACCTCTATGCTAACCACCACTCTACTGGACCATAGCCCAGGTTTCTTCAGGGCAGGGTGTCGGCTGCACCGCCGCCCCTGGAGCCCATTCCCTTTGCTTCCATTGCCCCCTTGAAAGAGCGTCAGCGGTCACATTTTTATGCCTTGACACAACCCAAAATTAGTGATCTAAGAAGACGTAATGTTGGTAATGATGTTGATGAAAGATTATTGATTGCCATGACTGCCGACATGTTGTCACAGTGGAAAACCACATGTTGATCTTTTATCTGATCTCCCCATAATAACATTGTCACTACTATTGGGAACAGCTCCGAAGAAGTTCATGTTTTTTACCAGCCCAGACTCCAACCAGCTTTTTGACCATCTCTCTGCACACCATTGCCCTTTGAAATAAGCACCGAAACTCACCCTTCCGAATGCGTCTGTAAAGAGATCAATGTCCCGGTTGTCCACTTTCTTTGCCATGAAAAAGGATTTTTCATTGAACCGATGCAAGAAATCTCTCCAAATCCCAAAATCATCTTTCAATGACTTTGTGATCCTGATAAATGATGAGGTTTTTTTGATTCCGGCTGTAGCCAATGATAACTGCCTCAGGGAAATTCTCCTGATTGGGATGATTCTACAAGCAAAGTTCAGTTTTCCTAACAGGGATTGCGACTCCCGTATGGTAATTTTCCTGCTAGTTGCTATCTTGTCAATCACCTAACACAAATCCTCCCCAAAGCACTTCATTGTGTACTGGCAAAACTCAAAGGCAGGGGCAACAAGTAAAAAATCATCCAGGTAATGAATACAAAACTTATCCCCTGCCAACTGCTCCCCCACCCTCTGAATAGATTTGCTAAATGCCTTGAAGTATGCACAGGAAATGGAGCACCCCATAGGGAGGCATAAGTCTACAAAACATTCCCCTTTGAACTTACAACCCTGGAGGTGATGAGAAGACGGATGTACCTGCAGGAGTCTAAAAGCCGCCTCAATGTCAAACTTAGCCAAGAAAGCACCTCGCACTGCCCTCTTAATTAGCCTAATCGCTTGATCGAAGGATACATAATGGACTGATGATAGGGACTTATCAATTCCGTTGTTCACTGAACCACCCCTGAGATATGACAAGTGGTGTATTAGCCGGAAGGCCTCCACCTATTTCTTAGGCACTACCCCCAGTGGCAAAACACGAAGATCGGGCAAGGGTGGATATCTGAAAGGCCAGCCATCCTCCCCAGGCATATCTCTTATTTGATTTTTTCCTTTACCACCTCTTTATGTTCCCTCTCTGAAATTAAATTACTGGAACACCTGACACTGGAACCTAACTTGGAAGGGATAACAAATCCGGAACTAAAACCACACAGTAAGAAGAAGTTAGCCTTAAACGAGCACCCTGGACTCTTAGCATAGCCAAGGCACCATCCTTTCTACTTGGATCAGTGTCATTCCCCTTTTGAGAAACATCTGACCCAACCCTATTATTTTGTAGCATCTGAATTCCCAGGTGTCAATTCCCACATAACTCGCATTTATATTTGTACCTGCACAACAAACCCCACTTGCACGTGCCTTCATTGTATTGGAAGCAATAGCCCTTCCTACCCACTCCCGCCTGGCTGTTAAAGACTGGTTTACCGGCTGGGCTCCGAAAGGACCCCACTACCCTAGCAGGCATTATAATGTGCATTTCAAGAACCCATGTCACCATTGTCCCACTTCATATGTCTATTAACGGCCAACTTCTGATGAATATGTTCATTGAATAGCCACCAGGCCATACCCCCATAGGTCCTATGTATATTCTCTATCTCATCAAGGAAGCAAAATAAAGAAGAAGAATTCTCAGGGACCTTTTCACCTATAATACTGGCCATGATCACGAAGGCTTGAAGACAATTATGGAACATTTTTCCTCTCTTTCTCCTCTTTTTTGGTTTCATCTTTCCTTTCTTTGACTTCAAAGTAGTTGTCAAGTGGGAGGAGAGAAAACATTTCTATAAATTCACGCCTCCAAACTTTTCCTCTCACTTTCAGTGGAACATGAAAATATTTATATAAATTCATGCTTCCAAATTTTTTCTCTCACATTCAGTGGAACATGTATCCCTATTGGATCCAGTTGGCAAAGGGAAGATCTAACTTTTTCTGTGTCTGCCAAAACCAAAACCTCATCCTTCTTTTGCTCCCAGCCCGCTGCAACTGGGGGTCCTCCCTTCCTTCCCCTATTGTCTCCTCGTTTTGGTTACCTGGTCTGTTAACTGTATAAAGTGGAACCGAATATGTGGGAATCATACCGCTACCCACAGGAACCCAAGCATTGTCTACTGCTGCTCCCATTTCTCTCTAGTTGTGCTAGCATATTTCTAAGGAATAAAACCATCTGTGGTGCAATTTTTTGACTCACTTGGGGCCTGTTTCGACAGTTCTTGTACCACTTCTTCCGCTCCTTGGGTAGTCTCTTGTTCAGCTCCATACGGTCTGTCAATAGAAAACACACTTCTCTCCCTCCAATTGTTATGCTCCCCAACTATTCCACTCCCCCCCCCCCCCCACCTCCCTGATATTGCTGCAAGGATTAGACCCTCTGACAGCCTTGCCCTTATTTCTGGGTTTATAGCTTTGTGGTCCCCCCCAACTTATTCTTGTTCCCCCTGTTTGAGCCAGCTCCCTGAGCCCCAAACCTCCTTTTTTATATATCTACAGCCCTCTCAGACCCGTAAGTTTCTCCCTTTACGAGGCCCTTTCGCAATGGTGCAGACGCCTCCATTTTCTCTCGCCCTGGAGTCTACGGGCGAATATAGAGCTCAGATTGGTGAGAACCCAGCTCTTACCGGATACACAACCTTGTGATGCTCCTGCAACCGCTCCAGCCACCATGCTGGATACTACGAGGCTGGATGGCTGCTGCTCTGTATGTCACTCTGTCCGTCTTCCTGCTGAGCTGCTTGGTGCGGTGCAGCGCAAACCATCCAACCTGAAGGAGTTGGAGCAGTTTTGCAAGGAGGAATGGGCAATAATCCCAGTGGTAACATGTGGCAAGCTCATAGAGACTTATCCAAAGCGACTTGGAGCTGTGATTGCCGCAAACGGTGGCTTTACAAAGTATTGACTTTGGGGGGTGAATAGTTTTGCACATTTACTTTTTCTGTTATTTTGTCCTATTTGTTGTTTGCTTTACAATAATAATAATAATAAAAAAAAACATCTTCAAAGTTGTGGGCATGTTCTGTAAATTAAATGATGCAAATCCTCAAACAATCCATGTTAATTCCAGGTTGTGAGGCAACAAAACACGAAAAATTCCAAGTGGGTGAATACTTTTGCAAGGCACTGTATGTAGTTGTATGCATTTCTGCACTGTTTTTTATGTCCATAAATAGTCAGCAATCCATGTATTAGCAAATAATATTTTGTCCTGGCATTGCAGGAGTTTTTGTATTTACGCTATGATCACTTACAGTATAATAGAGAGCTTTCAAAGCATCAGAGGGATCTCATTGTTAAAAGGTATCAGTCAGGAGAAGGGTACAAAATAATTTCCAAGGCATTAGATATACCATGGAACACAGTGAAGACAGTCATCATCAGGTGGAGAAAATATGGCACAACAGTGACATTACCAAGAACTGGAGCTCCCTACAAAATTTAAGAAAAGACGAGAAGAAAACTGGTCTGGGAGGCTACCAAGAGGCCTACAGCAACATTAAAGGAGCTACAGGAATATCTGGCAAGTACTGGCTGTGTGGTACACGTGACAACAATCTCTCGTATTCTTCATATGTCTGGGCTATGGGGTAGAGTGGCAATACGAAAGCCTTTTCTTACGAAGAAAAACATCCAAGCCAGGCTACATTTTGCAAAAACTGAACCTGAAGTCTCCCAAAAGCATGTGGGAAAAGGTGTTATGGTCTGATGAAACCAAGGTTGAACTTTTTTGGCCATAATTCCAAAATATATGTTTGGCGCAAAAACAACAAAAAGAACACTAAAAGAACACCATAGCCACAGTGAAGCATGGTGGTGGCAGCGTCATGCTTTGGGGCTGTTTTTCTTCAGCTGGACTGGGGCCTTAGTTAAGATAGAGGGAATTATGAACAGTTCCAAATACCAGTCAATATTGGCACAAAACCTTCAGGCTTCTGCTAAAAAGCTGAGTATGAAGAGGAACTTCATCTTTCAGCATGACAACGACCCAAAGATTACATCCAAATCAACAAAGGAATGGCTTCACCAGAAGAAGATTAAAGTTTTGGAATGGCCCAGCCAGAGCCCAGACCTGAATCCGATTGAAAATCTGTGGAGTGATCTGAAGAGGGCTGTGCACAGGAGATGCCCTCACAATCTGACAGATTTGGAGTGTTTTTTCAAAGAAGAGTGGGCAAATCTTGCCAAGTCAAAATGTGCCATGCTGATAGACTCATACCCAAAAAGACTGAGTGCTGTAATAAAATCAAAAGGTGCTTCAACAAAGTATTAGTTTAAGGGTGTGCATACTTATGCAACCATATTATTTTATTTTTATACTTTTTCTTCCCTGTACCTAAAATATTTCAGTTTGTTTTTCAATTGAGTTGTACAGTTTATAGGTCACATTAAAGGTGGAAAAAGTTCTGAAATGATTTATCTTTGTCTAATTTTTTTACAGCACAGAAACCTGACATTTTAACAGGGGTGTGTAGACTTTTTATATCCACTGTATATAAATTTCCTGGATTATGAATGCATCTGATAGAGGAGAATCAGTAGTGTATGCAGACATTTTTTTGCATGCAAAAATACCAAAATAAACATTTACACACTCCCACTGATGTTTGCTAAATATTTTCAGTTTGCAAGCTGCAGCTTTTGTTAGTTGACACCCCTGTAAATCCCTGCTAGGATTAGCATAACATTCATAATTCATTGTTGCCAATCAGGAGAAAGCAGAGGTAAGCTGATACATTTGTATAAAATTCTGGGGTTCCTGTGTTGTAAAGCAGCCTGGGATATGTAGTCTCTCTCTATGTATATCCTTGTGCTCTTATTCAACTGTGATCTCAGACCCCATCCATCCTACAGCAAGTACTTCCTTTTAAAGGTCAAACTCTGTACCTGGCTGCTTTGCCTCTGTGTACTTGGTTATGTAAGCTCCCTCTGGGTGTGCAAAGCCGGAATTTATTTTCCTGCCTATAACTTTATAAGTACACTGAACTTTTCTATATAACACATATTTTTCTGATAATCACTGCCTTTAAGGGGCAAAGAAAACATGTCTGACATCACTAAAGCAAAATTGAATACAGTAGTTAAAATTATAGGATGTAGTTATTTATTTTAAACAAGAATCAAGTCAAGTTCTTCCAAATACTATAAATATGATACAGAGGAGGATCCAAATATACTATAATTTAATACAATAGGTAAGTACTCATACTTGATCAACTAACTGCTAGACCCAGAGAGCATGTCCAGTCTTACCATATCATATTGGGCACCTCAACTGTGTCACTTTAAATGTAACAGGCCCCCTTTAACAGGGGCCAGAAATCTAATGCACAAATATTGGACCAAACAGCTCCTTTAATAATAAATGTTGCCTGTGTAATTGCCTCTACTAATATCTGCTTGTTTAACAAGACAAAAATGCCTCTGACTTCCGATAATTTCCTTATATCACTGCAAGACTCGGCTCTGCACACATCCTTCCTGGGTGGATTAAATCCGTCTCCTTGATGGGTTGTATGAGACTCTTATAAAAGAAAACAGATTGATTAAACTGAAAAGGCTCTTATTGTGGTTGATATACCAAAGAAATTCTTCCATTAACATTATCTTTAGATTCTCTTAAGGAATTTGGTAAAAGGAGTCTTTATTCTGTCACTAAAATGTGTTTCTAATCAAAGTAGAAGCAAGAAAAAAGAAAACATTGAAACTATATCATTTTATTAATTACCAATTCTGTACACAGCATTTTTTTATGAAATTAGATTGAACTGAGAAACTACTGTAATATTGAATATTGCTTTTTTAAGCCATCAAGGAGGTTTATTAATAACTAATGGCTAATTAAAGTCCTTTAATAATAATTACTGTAAACTGTAATCCAGGTTGATCTGTTAAGAGCCATACTTTGCAATGCTTCTCAAGTGCAAGGATGGAAACTAAGGGCTGGAGAGATACTTGTATCAATAAAAAGGATGCATCTTCTTTGTATTCAATTCAATTGAGTTGCTTACTATGTAAAATCCCATAATGCAGTCAGTAAGATGTAACACTCCTATACATATATATGTCAATATATATAATAACTGAATATGCCAAATAAACTGGCAAATGCAGGAAGGGATAAAGCACATTAGGATCACATGGGTCTATGCAAACCAATAAGATTGGTGACTTGCAACATTGCGAGAGAACCAATAGGAGTGTGACTTTAAATACAGTAGAGGCAGGGTCCCTTATTCTGTCTCTGCACTGTGTGAATTAACGAAGGTTTGGAGAAGGGGAGCTGTACTGCTTAGGTTGGAGGAAACATATGATCTTTCTGAAAACTCCTCTCTCTTCCCCTGTTTCGAACAATGAGCCCGATTCAGTTGAGCAATTGTATATTACTGGAGCCGTAATGGAGTCTGTAAGCTAATTTGCTATACAATTGGCGTCTTTTTGCGGGCAACAAAGGGGTTATGGGTTATGGCTTCGAAATCCTTGTGGTTGTTAAAACTGGAACTTACAGCCCATTGAAGCCTTTGATCTTTCACGTCCGCAAGAGTTACGATCGCTAAAATTGCAAATCGCTATTCAATTGCTACAATTCCCCAAGTCCGCACACCCGTAAACGGAAAATGTAGGAGAAAATCCTACAAGTACCAGATAGGACTTGCAAGGGGGTTTAACCTCTGTCCGAAGTATTGTAAATGCAAATAAACAATCAATACTACACTTTAAATGATTGGGAAAGTGATGAAAGACATTAGAATTAATTGCACAACAGTTTCAAGCTCGCAAATCGGCAATACAAATTAAAAAAATGTATGTATTATTTCAGGGTTATATCGATCTTGGGAATCAATGAGTTAATATATATCAGGCCACCGACATGGACTAGAAAAGTATTGGCATTCATTTTAAATATTTTGTATTTCGCACATCGGACCCCAAACGCTAATTACATTGAC
This sequence comes from Discoglossus pictus, assembly GCA_027410445.1. Lineage (NCBI taxonomy): Eukaryota > Metazoa > Chordata > Amphibia > Anura > Alytidae > Discoglossus > Discoglossus pictus. The sequence goes on from CM050163.1 coordinate 546,120,748, forward strand.
ATGTAACCTCCATGTTTTACTGACCTAATGATGACGGTTTCATTTTATAGTTCAAGCCCGCAGCACGTCCCAGACATACAGCCTGTATACAGTGGGAGGCAAGCTTCTAATTGAATCAGGCTCTATCTCTCTTCTGTCTCATGCATTCTCTCACTTATCGGCATCCTTACATTTTCTTACCAACACCCATTATTAATATTATTTTGTATTGACTTTTATTTGCAACTCGCCAACATATTCCATAGTGCTATACAGGGTAGATACAAGTCAAATTTTTTTTTAACAAATAACAAAAGAATAGAAAGGGCCTGAGCTTAAAACCAAGCATACAATTTGCTTTCTCTAAAACATCTAATTCAATTGAAAACTCACAAACTGACAGTCTAGAGGGTATGGGTGCGGTATAGAAGGATGATAGATGTTTTTTACACATATTAATGCTGAAGGTGATACACTTCTTTAAATAAATGCATTTTTAGTGAGATTGTGAAGGATTTGAGGTAGGAGGATAGTCTAGTGGTGCAGGGTAAGTAGTTCCAAAGAATATGGACAGCAGGAGAAAAGTCCTGAAGGCAGGAATGAGAGGAGGAGATAAGAGAAAAGGAAAGAAGAAGGTCATTAGAAGAGCGAAGTGGATGATTGGGAGATAATTTAGAGACAAGAGCAGAGATATTTTTATTATCTTTTATTTGTATCGCGCCAACATATTCCGTAGAGCTGTAATTCAAAAGTTGAAGGGCCCTGTTGTGAGCTTAGAATCTTAGCAGAAAGTGCTTTATCCCAAAGCACCTTACAAGACTGGAAACTCGCTACTTACAATCTAAAGGGAATGAAAAGGGCAAAGAACTGGGGAAGAGTAACAAATAAGGGATAGCAAGGGTCAGGAAGTGAAAGATAGAAAGTTTTATTTTAGAGGGAGAGGGGAGGGATCTGAGGTGAAAGACTAGTATGTTGGCTGACCCCTAGTGTTGAGATGATATATCTGCAAGGTGTTTACCATGGCTCTATAAATTTAATCTGAGTTGGGGTGGGTGGGTGAGGGGTAGGGAGGGAGGGCAATGTTCTGAGTATCTCACAGATGTAGTAGGCCTTGGAGCAGAGTGGATTTGCACTGAAAGAAAAAGGGGATGTATTGGGGTCAGACTGTACAGGAAGAGAGGGGAGTTTAGAAAGGAATGGGAGAGAGACATTAGAATGAAGGTATGTGAGGAGGGGGGAGGAAATTTGAGGTAATTATGCCAGCCATAAATGGGGGAAGGTTAGGGGAAGGTGGGGATAGCAAAGCAGGGTATAGGAAACAGTTAAAAATTGAAAACAAAAGGTCAGAAATATTTCTATCTGCCAAGATATAATAACATGCCTACAGTAGTGATATTAATAAACATATTGGCTCCAGGGATGGCCTGGGTAAATCACCAATTGAGATATGCTTAGCTTCTACCCTTTTCTTTGCAAAACACATAGAGGATGCAGGGGTGGACAACGATGACAGAAAGTACAATATGTTCCAGCACAAAAAACATTACCCGGTGCCAATTAACATTACCAGAGGAGAGACAGACAGATATTATGTGCAGTCCAGCAACTAATATACAGCAAAGAGCACAAGATGAAAGAATTCAAGAGCCTTCCCATCAATTACAAGTCCCAAATCCCCCCACTTTAAAAACCTAGACCACAACCTCAAGCCTCCCAGTCTGGCCTATCAGAACTGTGTTATGCAATGCTAAGTCCATTAAAAACCAGATTATTGCCATTATTGCAGACCTCATATCAGCACATTTAGCACTTATCACAAAAACTTGGCTAAATGAAAACTCAGCAGCCATCTATACTTCCACGGTACTCAGCTCTTCATTGTCCACAACAGGACAGAAGGATGAATGACAATATTCTTCAAAACATGCTTGAACTTAAGAACAATCTCTATAGTTGAATTGCCACTCAGAGTACTACATGTCTTGGGTTCAGAGTCTGTTTAGTTTACAACCCTCCTGGAGATTAAAATGTTTGTGAAAGACATCAGAAGATCTTGTAGCGAGCTTAGTTCTAGAACACCTCAGGTGGTTTATCTTTGGAGACTTCAATGCTTGGGTTGATGACAACCTGTCACAATTTGGACAAGACCTCATCTGTGCAATGGATGGTCTGGGCCTCAAGCGGCTGAGGGACCTCATGTATAACATTAGACCCTGTCATCTGGTCTGATCATCATTTAGTCAGGTTTATGTTTACAGCCACTCATATGCCATAGTTCACTATGTCAAACGCTGCGAAGAGGTCAAGGAGCATTAGGACTGAATGATCACTTCTATCGCTTGCTATCAGAAGATCAGATGTGTTAGTACTGGGAATAATGATTCTTTCTTTTGTTGCATGACACCTATTATACATATATTCAATAAAGAACTAGAGAAAACAAAAATAATAATATTGAATTATATTCTTAAGAGACAACGTCGATTAAAAACTCTTTAAAACCAAGGGAACTGTGAATGATTCCTTAAAAACATTTAATATTGAATCCCTTATTTTTAGCACCTAGGATAAGTAAATAATTAATTCTTGAGGGATCAATCCAGATGATCCTATTTCCTCTTATCTTATCTTAATCAGTGCTTGAATAATATTAGGTTTAGCTTCCGGACTTCCATACATGTATCTCTCTCTATCAATACTTTAGAGATATTGCATTTATACCCTGGGATCCTGACACCTTAGATTTATTACAAACACACACTTTAAATTGTAGTCCGATTATTTATTTATCTAACATTGTAGTCAAATTATTTATATATCTAATATACTTAGATATATGCTGTTGTTTTATATGTTGTAATGTCCTCTTACAGTCAATGCACCCTTAAAGTACATATATCGGTTATTTAATGTATTTAAACTGTGTTTGTCTAGCTGGTACAATTGGTATAACAATTCCACGGAGGAGTTTGTTTTAATATGGAAGTTTATAGGGAGAAGCTCTTTAGCCAGATTGTCCCCACTTCCATTCCTATGTCATGCCTGTGGCGTTTCTTATATCCCCCATTTTCAGGTATCACATTTATGGGACCTTTTAATTTCTAGTTTTAATTTGGGGATTATAGATTCATTAAATGCGTTACCACTAGGCAAGACCCTCCTATAGTACCAGGCTCTCCCATGTACTAGAGTTAGGACACAAAAAGGTGTCAGGAACCTCCTAAATTACGGAGCTGTGCTGGAAGCGCTGCCTGTTCACAATGTTAGCGTCTGACGTCAGACGCAACCCTGACGCATTAAAAACATGAGCCATTGCTATTTCTGTTCTGTGTCCTTTCCCGAACTCTGACTACAATGGATCATAGACGTTATGCTTTTGCAGATGGATTTCAAGCTGCACTGTAACTACATTTTCAATACATTTTCCTTAAAAGGGAACATTTTAAACAGACCTATCATTTCCCATACAATCTGGATGTAAATATTGTTTTTCTGACAATTGCTTGCTTTAGTTGTTAGGTAAAGATGCCACTGTGCAATTAACAGTTCTAGATCTAAGACACAGCTGGTGGAGTATAGCAGCTGAATTATCTACAGCATGTGTCCCATATCTACTTGAGCAAATCCAGACCATAAGTCCAGAGAGTTCACATTCACATGCTAAGTGATCAATCTTAAACTACTGGAAAAATCTATTGCATTGTGACTGAGAATATGTTATTTTAGGCTGTAGTCAGGTAGGCTTGTATAATATTTTCACCTTGATGAATAACTGAGTTGGTCTGTTTTCTATCACCATCATTTCTCTGCACCCCAATTTTAATTTCTTGTAGGTAGTGATAGCTTGATTTCCTTTGGGATTGCTAGCTTTGCCTTGTACTCAGATTTTCAAATTCTCAATTTCTTTTTAATTCCTTCATTAAAGCAAGGGCTATTTGCAAATGGTGAGGGTTTATAAGCAATGCTGTCCATCAAGGCAGCCACAACTTTATCACATATTATAATTGTCAAACTGCAATTTGTTGTCACGCCTACAAGCCTTGCGAAGCGAGATGAGCCGTTGAGGCATTGAAGCCTTCCGAGCTCAGAGGACTTAGGCAATGAGCGCCAAAGGCAAAGTTGAGGCATTGAAGGCGCAACTGCGAGCCTCGCAAAGCGAGGCAAGTAGTTGAGGCACGCTGGACTTGGTCTGCAAGCAGTTGAGGAACGCAGGACTTAGAAAAACACTTCCGAGCTCGGGGGCAAAAAAAATCAGACCCCAGAAAAAGACGAATGTAACGGCCAAACCGCAGAAATCGAAAAAGAAGCAAAATAATAAAAGATAAATTAAAACACACTCGCACACAGCACAGGGGGGCTGGGAATGAGGTTGCAAGCGAATTTGAATTTGCCATGTTTCGTCACTTGGAAGTCGGCTAAACGAGAACAAAAATGACGGGAAAAAAACGCAAAAAAATCTGAAACTGGATGAAATCGAGGCTGAGCAAAGCCAGGCACGTGGGACTTAGAAAATACACAACCGCAAAGACAGTAACACTTACACAAACAATGCCTGGCACGCCAGACTTCAAAAATACACTACGCCAAAAACGACGGACTTCGAAAATACACGACGCCAAAGACAGTACAACGCCATGCACGCAGACTTTGAAAATAAAACCAACGCCAGTCAGCGCGTGCCATACAAACATTCAGCAGACACATAGAGGAGAAACACACAGGGAAGGGACAGGGAGGAGATGCTGGAAAGAGACACGTGGCATTCCCAAGACTAAACTTGCAGGTTAATGAACCCTGCAATGAGCGGCCCATACAGTAGACGGGAGGAAAGGTTCACAATGAGCGCCGAAGGTGCTCTGCGAAGCTAAAGCATCACATTGCGTGGCAAACAGCATCGCCTGGCTTACACTTTTATGCCCGTAATTTTTTGATGCGCAATTAACTAGTTATATATAATAGTGCGCAAGAACACGAGGATTATGACAGGTACTCATTACATCAAAGAGATCAAGTTTCTCTCTTTTACCATGGGGTTACAGTTCTTAGTGGGCAGTATCTTGTCATCTGCACAGGAGGAAACTTAAATGTACAGATCACAAGATGTATGTGTGTCTTTGTGTCGTTTAGTTGTGTCCGACTCTCTGTGACATCATGGACTGCAACACACCACGCTGATATTCATGGCACTTGGAAGTCTCCTCCTGTGCAGTATCTTGTCATCTGCACATGTATATTTCTAAAGATAAGATAGTTAAAAAAATAAAGGAAAGCAGCATACTTCTGAGAAAAATAAGTATAAGAACAAGAGGTCATGCTCCAAAGCTTGCAGGCGACTAGCTAAAAGTACATATAAAAACTTTTATATAGAAAGATTATTGGGTTTATTAATGGCTCTTCAAATATATAAAACAGAACAGATCATGATTAACTGATTAATGATTAATTGTGTTTTCTCAATTATGTATTTCTAATATAAATATGTTTTATGAGAAATTATAGGGATTTTTTATGATGAATAATTTACACCTGTCTATAATTGTTATATATTAATAATACACAGTGTGCATGTTTATATTCTCTATATATTTCATTTAATTTTTCTAGATAAAAAGTAGGAGCTGAGGAGTGAAAAGCCTTAAAGCAGAGGAGGAGATTATTATAGGCTATGATCCGAGCTGGTATAAATGGCAGAGAGATGAGAAGCAAGAAGACCAGAGAGTAAAAAGTCGCAGTAGTCTAGACGAGGGGGCTGGAGTAATTACCCTGGCAATGGAGAAGCATAGAGACGGGTATATCTTGGCTTTATTCCAGAGGACAGATGACATATCTACCTGATACACATAGGACCTTTGTACTATGCTTCTTCTGCGTGTATTTCAACCCAAGTCACCAATAACTAAGTGTCCAGAATCAATACTGTTCTTGGAATTACAAAGTTCATCTTAAATTATAAAAACATCCTGGTGAGATTTGCATCTAGCTGCTGATTTATTCCTCTGCATTCAGCACAGTTCAGGCTGCCGTATATAAATCACAATCATGAGTGGGCCAGGCTGGGCCGCTCATACAATAATGTCGTATGCAGGTGATGGTCAGATGGTGTCACTGAAACTGTTTTTAGAATCAGATAAGGAGCCTACAGTACTATGGCAACAAGACGGAGAGAACAATGCAAAGGGAAGACACAGCCGAGCCTGATGTCACCATCGATCGTCCTGTTCATGAGATGTCTTTACACTTACCGTCTTTCTACGTCTCATATAAAAGATCTGTATAAATAAATGAGATCGGTGCATTTAATCCACTCTCTCTTTCATGTACCTGTAAAGTTTTGCTTAATTAATTTCATTTATGTATATCTCAGGTATTGTCAGATTAATTTACTCGATTTTCCATACTAATCCACAGCAAAGCAGTTTTATTCATCTACTACAATCTCCAGAAAGTAAGATTTCTGCAAATTACTACAATTGCCTTCTTTTTATGGAAATACTTCCCTGCTGAACTTTATTAAATGTCACGTTACTCATATAACTTCTCTCCTCATTTTATGAATGTATCTATCTATCTATTTATCTATCTATCTATCTATCTATCTATCTTTCTATCTCAGTGGTGGAGCTACTGCCAGTGCAGCCGTTGCAAAGCACCGGGGCCCACAACAGGGTAGGGGCCCACTGCTACTGGCTGAAACCTGGGGTTATGGGAAAGCTTAATTTAGGTCGGGAACAGGGCAGATGATTAGTTTTATGAAATAGGGATCTGATCACATACAAATATTTTATTTTCATGTATCTATTGACCTCAAGGGGTACCTACTTTGTACAGAGAAGTTGCAAGGTGCCTGTCACGACCTGGTCTTCAAGGGGGCTTGATATGAACCTAGTTCAAACCTAACCCAGCAGAATCATATGGTCCTTTTATACCTCTGATAGCAGAAGATGGACTAAAGACAAGTTCCACGCCCAGGACCTTGCTTCAACAAACCAGGATATCAGGAACACCATATAATCCCTTAGAATTAGGATTATTTAACAGACTGACACTCACACTTTGGATATGTAAGTCCAGACACAACTGTCATGCCTTTATTAGTTGCCACATTTTATACAATTTTCTGGCACATGGGCTGGCCAATCACAGTAAGCCCCATCCTTAGGTATATAGAAGAGGGACCAATTAGCAATAGGCTCCCTCTGCTTAGTGGGAAACCCTGTACATCTGATGAGCTCAGGCCCTTAAGCTATCCTGGTGATATATATATTAAGCATAACAATTTCCTGTAAACACTCAGACTATCTGTTTATCTGCTCCAAATCCCCTATGTTTGTTTATTTAGGTAGGGCTGGGTCATCATCAGATAACAGCACTGTAACATAATCAAAGTACATACAATGTATAGGTCATTTTAACCATAAGTAATAGAAAATACATAATTATAACAATAAACAGGGTAACTTTTTGCCAGTCCAGGTCCAGGCCTATGGTGTAAAAGAGTCCAGTCATGCCCTGGGCATGACAGTGCCCCCACATTATTTTGCACCAAGGACCTTCATTCACTATCCCCACCTCTGATTTATTTATAAGACATGAACTTTCTTGAAATTTTCTTGAGCAATCATAACTATTCATTTAGCTACAAAGCTTTAAATCCACAGACCAATCTGATCATTTATATCCCTCTTCTAAATATCCCAAGAAATATTGTAAAGATTTGTTGCTTCCTATAGTATAGTTTTCGGTGGCATGATTTCAGTACAATTCTAGCCAGGTTGTATTCATATTTCAGAAGTCATAATTATAGAATATGGAATATCCTGTCAAATGGATAAGGCTTGTATTCTATTGGAACCTAATTTTATTGATAAGTTGATTTTCTTATCCAGTCAGTCTCTTAATAGATGTGAATATGCATAAATGATTTGTATGAAAAGTGGATAGAGGCTAGAGATGAAATACACACTGTGCATGTTGCTACCCAGGATCCTTAGCTACATAGTACACTGAGCATTTCTATTGGAAAATAGTTCTTTTGACCTGTTGTATTTAATAAAGAAAATCTACTGGTTCGTCATTAAATATTTTAAGACTGGAAAATACTGGGTAGGGGAGGGGTGGAAGCAACTACAGCTGCCTGAAACACATTTTAAAAGTAAAACATTTAATAAACCTCTTTATATTTTTTAAGTTTATTGTGAGTGATGTTTAAGATTATCACAAGCTTTGGATGATCTAGTTAACTGAAAAAAAGCCTTTTGTCAGACTCAACAAAAAGAGTCAGAGGCGCTCATCTGAGAACGAACAACACCTAATTAGGTTTGTTCTATAGGTGTGGTTACCTACTCAGTGAGAAGCTTCTTTTAGATCTGACGGACTCTTTTCTACATAGTTTTTCTCATCTTATGGGTGGTAGGGGCATCCAGACGTGGACTCCTTGCTCACTATGCCTTAGTGAGTTTAGCTACAACTCAGTGACAAGGTCATAGAGCCTGAGACGTACGTCTGGGTTTTGCTGTTTCTTCTGTTCAAGGTAGAATTGCCTGGTATTTTGGGTCTGGATCACTCTATTTGATGAGACCAGACTGATATGCTGCACAATATTTCTCCATATAAGGGGCACAATTGGCTAAAAGAGTAGGTAACCAAACCTATAGAGCAAACCTAGGTAGGTGTTGTTCGTTCTCAGATGAGTACCTCTATTCTTTTTATTTACTTTTGTCAGACTCCTCTTCATACAAAAACATGATTTGGAACTTTTGAAAAACTTATTTTCAGTGCTTTTTAATGGCAATTTTTATATAAAGCTTTTTGATGAACTAAGTTAATTTCATGGTAATCTTATGTGGTGTACTAAGTGAACATATAGGGCTTGTAGTATGTGGTTAAATAAAATAGATGTATTGGGGAAGTGGCTCCAACAACACATCAAACCAAATATGTCAACATTGTCTTGTTGAGTACAACATTTTTCCTTCCTTATGTATGACATTACAAAGATTGAAGGCAACACACTTATTTTGTCCCAACTTGACTTCTCCAACACCCTCCTTGGTGGCTTTTCACTTACCTGACTATTCCCTCCTCAATCTATCCTAAATGCTTCTCCCAGGTTCATTAACCTCACCCAATGCTTGTCATCTTCTGCTCCCATCTGCCTGTCCCTACACTGGCTCCTTGTCTCATTACAGATACTATGTAAAGTCCTAAGCATAGACTTAACATGCAGAGACACATGGTTTGTCCGTCTCATCCTAACTTATTACTTCTTCCATTGCCTTCATACCGGAATTTTCTCCAAAGCTGTTCTTGCTGTTTGAAATTCTATTCTTCATTTTATAAGGATTCTTGAAGAAATGAAGTAGAGTGCAACAGCTTTTCATTTCATTTACTGCAATCTAGTATCTATATGTGAAAATGTTATGCTCATTGACTATCAGTAATTTCTGTACAACTGAGATTGAAGTCTTCATACACTTAGTAAAACAGCAGGCGGTCCCGGAGCAAAGGAATTCAAGAGGCCTAGACTATATCCTGATGATACCTACTGTATGCCCTACTACATAATATAAAACATCTGCACCTTCAGAGACTTAACATCAATAATGAATTGGGTGTATACGCCTTCGTCCACATCTAGTAACGCTACTACTGCCATCTTGTGGTAGCTTTAGCAATATCTGGCTGTGACACAGATCCTTAGTGCAAATAATGGACAAATTAGATCAGCGAAAGTCAGGAATTCAGACCTCAAGTTTTTGGATTGCTTTAGTGAGAAGTCACCTGTAGCAGTTACATATTACTTGCTCTACTTTCTGTTACCAGACGCTGACATAATGCCCACTATGTAAGCACTTTTTATACCCCATAATTGGAGGCACAACCTAAAGCAAAGTGACTAACCTGACATATAAGGTTGGTTCTCATGTTTACAGTCGGGAATAAAAGGATTGCTGGGATTTCTTCTAAATCCATACAGGACTATTGCATGACAAGAACAAGTCCCCAGTCTACCCAAACAACCTTCTGCATCACCCAGTATTTACTGACACCAATTATGGAACACACAGCACCAAGCACGAAAGCAGATATTATGATCTGAAGGATTTGATTTTTTCCTTCAGGACAGAGATTAAAGGGGAAATCCAGAAGGTGACGACAGACCTCACCAGGGAAATAAAAGCAGTCAATTCCAAGGTGACTGAAATAGAGGCAAAATTAAGTGATCTGCTAGAGGAGCATAACAAATTGGAGGGAGAGGTGGCTGCTTGAGGGATGAACAAAGACAACTCCATTATGCACATGGGGATCTAGAGAACCAATCCCGCCATCAAAATGTCCGCATACAGGGCTTACCGGAAATGGTAACAGATCTCCCCAACTGCTCCCCAGCTGCTGAATCTAGAGGAAGAAGCCTTCAGAATAGATTGCATTCATAGTGCCCTGGCAGGATGTCCTTCTCCTGGTGAAAGACCTAGAGATGTGATTGCGAGATTCCCCTACTATACGACTAAAGATCTTTTCATGAAGGCGGCAAGACCGGGCATTCCAGTGGTTGATGGTGGACAACCTAGTATCTATGCCGATCTTTCTCCGACCACCCTGTATAAAAGGAGACTGTTGAAACCTCTCTTAGAGGTTATATTAGCCTAGGGGTGGAGATACACCTGGGGTTTCCCATTCAAACTAAATATCTTGCGAGAAGGGAGAACATACACCATTCTAGACATGGATGAATGCCTAGCATTATTCTTGTCCTGGAACATTTAGGACCCTCAACTGGCGGGAACTGCTCAACAACCTGATCCCAGAACACACAGGCGCTTCAGATCGCAACAGAGATCATGAGATTGTAGCAGTTTCATCTGTTTCAAGAGCTGGAAATTCTGTAGAGACAACTTCAAGAGGTTAATTTAACATATGGCATACCGGAGTTAGAACTCTGCTCATTTCCATGCAAAGGCTATAGATTTCACATTTTAGCTATATAGCTGTAATATTTAATTTTTTTCCATACAAAATATAGTACTGGTTCAGAGTTTAATATTGTTGCCTCCCATTTATGGGAACTTAATAGTAATAATATACTAACTTGCTTATTAATAGTTACCTGTAGATGTGCCCCTTAGAGGTTACATTTTGTGTATTTTTTCCATTTTTATTATTTATTTATTTATTTTAGGCTAGTCGTCTGGATACCTTATCGTAAGGTCATCTGGCTCCTCACCGTAGGTTTTATGAGAACAACATATTGCTCTCTTCAATTTTGTTTAAACTGTGCATTGTCTTGTGTATTACAACTTAAAAATATTTTTGTAATTATCTCATTACACCCTGTAAGATTAGGGTATTGAATTGAAAAGTACGTTATAGTTGCTGTACATTGGTTTAACAATTTTCTTCTTCTCTTCTACTTGTTTCTAACTAGTCTCCTTCCTCTCTGTCTTCTTATTCCCTGTTCTATCTACTCTTCTCCGTGAGCAGTTAAACAATTTCATTGGTCCCAGAGAGGTGCCTTCTACTGTTTTGCTTGTCCTCGTGAATAGCCTACCTACCCAAATGTATAGTTTGGATCCTACAGTCGGTCAAGGTGGTCAGTAATGGCATTAAAAATAGCTTTGCATAATGTACAGGGGTCGAACGAACCTGTAAAAGCGTGGGATTGCCTTAGGAGAATATAGTCGCTTGGGTTTTGATATTGTTCTAATACAGGTAACACATTTAAAAAAAAATGTTAGCCCAAAATACTGGGGGAGCTTCTTCACACAAACCATCCATTCTACAGCTTCCAAAATAAAGAGGGGTGTTAATTTTGGGAGATTGAATTTCCAACATTTGTCCAGAAGGGAGATTCATCCTGTTACAAGGTACGGTCAATGATCGTAAAATCTCATTGCTAAATGTGTACGCCCCGAATACTGGACAATCAGCATTTTTCTATAGAGTTACTGATCTATTGTCTGACTGGCAACACTGAACATGGATCGTGGGTAGGGACATGAATTTGGTTTTAGACCTGGCAAAAGACAAATTCCGTTTCCCCATCTGTAATTCCCTCAGCTACCAAATCTTTTAAATTATTGCTTGAAAACTTTGATAAGCTTGACGCCTGTAGTGGTACATCCTACTGATAGGGAATATACACATTATTCGGCCAGGCACGACTCACACTCCCGCAATGACTATGTTTTAATTCAGCAACATTTAACCCCAAACTTGTTGGATGCAGAGATCCGACCCATTACATGGACTGACTATGAAATAACCAGTATTATTTGACCTTCTACCTAAGGGTTGATCTCCCTGATGGGCACTAAACATGGCCTTTCTGAATGATACAGAAACAAGAGACAAGATTTATAGCTCCCCAGTAGAATACTTTGACTTGAATGATGAAGGGGAAGTAGATCATGTAGGAGTATGGGCCGCGCACAAGGCAGTGTTGAGAGGCATATGTATCCAAATTGGCTCCCTCTCTAAAAGCAATATTTAGCCCAAATCAATACTTTAAATGGTAGGATATCTGCCCTCCAAGCTATTCCCCTTCTCTAGGATGACCTGAGGCCCAAGGAGAAATCCATAAACCTAAACATGATTTACACGAGATTCTCTGAAAAAGGGTGGTCACTATGTTACAAATAACTCAATAAAAATAATAAAAATAAAATAAAATGATAATGCTAGCCAAAAAGCTCAACCAACAAAGAGCGAACTCATTCATCCCCAAATTAAGGGTGGAAAATTACAGGACGATTTAGAAGCCAAATGACATCACAGAGGAATTCGAAAAAATCTACGCTAATCTATACTCAGCACCTCCTAGTTCAGGCTCCATAGATCACGTAAGTCAAATTGATAACTTTTTGAAATGGAAAGATCTAAGTTATTATATGTCCCAATATCCCTAAAAGAAGTTAAAAACGCTATAAAAGAGCCTAAGTCACATAAAGCCCCTGGTCTGGATGAGATAACCAATTTTTATTACAAACAATTTATTGATACGTTATCAAATCATTTACAAGCTTTGTTCAATTACCTTTTATCAGGTAAACCTATGAGATCAGAGTTCTTAGAGGCAAAAGTGATTGTAATACATAAGGAAGGCAAGGACCCATCCCAGTGTAAGAGCTAGAGGCCTATTTCCCTGATCAACTGTTTCAAACAGTACTCTAAAATTATAGCGAATAGACTCTACCAAATTTTACTGGGTTTAATACATCCGGATCAGGTAGGCTTCATTAAGGGCCGTGAAGCTCCAGATAATACCAGGCTTATCTTAAATTTGCTTGATATGGCATCTATAAAGAAAACTTAGCACATAAAAGAGAAAAAGAACATTGTAAACCAATGATAACATTCAAATCAAGATAATAAAAAACTATAGGTCCCTGGCTACAATTTAAAAATATAACTTTATTGACAAAAAATTATATACACATGAACAATAATAAAATCCGACGTTTAAAAATATATACATATATCTCCTCCTGATGTAATGCAAATGTCTGTATGAATAGTCCACACTAATCCAAATAATTAAAGTATATATTATACTGATTATGGTGCACCTCTCAAAATATATGATGGAATGGTCCCTGTGCTGTGTAGCAGAGTTTGAATTAGGACCCACTACTTTCCCTCTGGAAATGGTAGAAAATGTAACTACAGGTACACTACTGTATATGGTGAAAAATAACTCTTAAATCGGGGTATATCTAAAGACATATCATGTCCTAAATCTATATGGCCAATAACAACAATATATAGAGAGGTGCTACCACCAGTATATATATGTCACAAATATCATAGGTATATTCTATAATTGGTAATCAGATCACAATTCATTTCACAATTATCATAGTCTATAGTAATAAGCAGATCAAAATTCATTCCACAAGTATTATATATATATGTTCTATAATTTATAATCGAATTGCAATTCATTTCACAAATGTCCCAGTTGAGAAAATAATCATAGATAATTTAATCCTATATCACATAGAGGTAAGGTAAGTATTGAATCTATGAATGTACTATCTGTTCAATATGTCCAGCAAATCTGTTCATAGGTTCTTATTGCTGAATTATATTGTTAGCAAAGCATATTAAATATAAATTATCACCAATATATAGATACATATGTTAGATATACACCAATCTATCATTTATATTAAAGTACTTTGAGGATATTGGACAATATAACAGACCAGAATAAATTGTTCATAAATCGGGTGTCATGCCAATCTAGCATGTGACGTCATCCGGAAGGGATGTCTAGGAAGCCAGACCTGTGCGTTTTGCACAGGAGCTTCTACGGAGACTAAATCTATAAAGAAAACACCATTGAAAAGGCCTTCGATAGAATTGATTGGAAACAAATTTGGCCTGAGTGACAGATTAGTGAAGGGTATTTTAGCACTATACTCAACTCCTACAGAATATGTTGCATATCAGGGATTTAAAGCTCGACTTTTTAAGATAACTGGAGGGACTCGCCAGGGATGCCCCTTGTCCCCTCTTCTCTTTGCGTTATGCATTGAACCCCTGGCTATTGCTATTAGAGAAAACCAGAACATAAAGGGTATCCAGGTAGTAGAGACAGAACACAAACTGAGCCTTTTTGCAGATGATGTCATGCTTACTGTTACTGAACCATTGACTAGCCTCCGTAACTTATTTCATGCTCTTGAGCTTTTTGGTAGCATTTCTGGTTTCAAAATGAATTCAAGCAAAAGTGAAGCGCTGAATGTTTCCTTACCAAAACATTTAGAAGCTCAACTAGAAGGGAACGTTTCCTTTAAATGGGTCCAACACCACCTTAAAAATCTGGGGGGTTTCATTCCTATAAAATCTAGCCTAACATACTCAGTAACCATTCCCACAATTATAAAAAAATTACTACATAACATCGACATATGGTCTTCTTATAAAATCTCGTGGCTTGGTAGGATTCATGCCTTAAAAATGAACTTAGTACCCAAGCTGCTGTATCTCTCCCGCACTATCCTGACAGCGGTCTAGAGTAAGGACATTTTGGTTCTTCAGAGGGCAATCTCTTGCTGCTAGATTGGCCCAAATAACCAAGTGGCTCAGCAAAGAGCAACTGCCAGGGTGGGTGGAGATTGAAAAAAATATCCTTGGAGAATGAGACCTCTGTATTAGCCAGGTACTATGGCTTAGCTTATATCATAAACTTGACACTTTTTCCCTCCACAATTGTGTATTTCAGGCATTGCCGATCTTGTCTCAAACTCACAAAAGAATACCACTCGTAGTGCCAGATTCAAGGCTCACCCCCCTATGATTATACCAGAAGAATACACCAATTACAGGCTATCACAATTTAAATGGTGGTTAGATAATAATTTAACTATAACTGCTGATCTCCAAAGGGAATGATCCCCGACCAGCATCACCTACCTCTAAAAGAATTGCTCAATATTTCCCAGGTACATATCACTGTTACTGAAGTACTCAAACTTAATACTTTAGCTAGGTCCACACCCTTTGAAAAATGTTGTATGGATAATCCTAATTATCCACAATATACGATTTCCTATCAGACCAGTCTACACCATCTAAACTCCACCATCAGCACTCTTGGGAATCAGAACTTGCCATAAACTTGACCAATGCGCAGTGGAACAAAATTCATAAGCAAGCTGCTGGCTCCTCACTTAACACTATTATGAGGGAAAATGCACACAAAACTATCATGAGGTGGTACTTAACACCTGCCAGAATGAAACTTTCCAACCCCTCTTTAGATTGTAGGATCGCAAGATTCCCCAAAGGCCAGAGGAAGCTCTATTAGGCCTTGAAAAGAAGCTCAACTGTTATCAAATCAAGTGTTTTTGGCAGTGTGAATTAAACTAGCCAAATCCTGGAAGTCGACGACCCCTACATATAGTGCAGTTTTGGCAAAACTTCCAATGTATCTATTCCATGAGCATTATCTCAGCCGACCTAGACTCTACATATAGAAAATGGGCTTCATGCTGGGACACCTGGACCCTTCAGGTTGTATGGCAGATATTCAATATTAAAATAATAAATGATGGGTAATCTTTCAGGGGAACCATGGCTATATATTCTACCCCTCCTACCCCTTTTTTTTCTATTTATTTTCTTCTCCTTTTCTTCTTTTTCTCTAGTCTCTGCTTTTCGTTACTTAATATTCTCTTTTTTTCCTTTGATTAAGGATGGTCTTAAACATACGTGAATATGCAATATACTGGATGTGTCATTAAAAACAGCAATAGCTAAAAGAAAAAAAAAGATTAAGACGTTATTATGATATGTTTTTACTTCCCAAGTGATGTACCTTTACTGTTTATGTTTTGCTTTTGATGCTTTTGGGTTAATATATTAATAAAAATTATTTAAAAATAAAAAAAGAATCTCAAATATTGAAATGTTGACTTCCTTAATACCATTAACCAAAACTTCAAACAAAGCTGTTTATTCTAGTTTTCACCACCCTCCATCACGCTATAAGACCTTTCCATCAAGAAGCCCCTCACATTATGTCTCATCCAAGTCACTTCCTAGACTGTAAGCTCTCTCAAGAGCATGGCCCTCAATTTTTTATCCATGTATTTATTGTAACCCAAGAATACTTCAAAGAAATAGCAATTAGTAAACTAATAGCAAATGGGACCATAAGAGTATTTTTTCTTTTGCTATTTTCTTTCATTGATAATTCTAATGCAGATTCTTTCATAATTTACAAATTGCTTTATTTTATTTGGTTTAATTCTAAGGGAGTATCATAAATTTGCTACAGATAACATAAAACACAATGTCATATTAATATTCTAATTTTATTACTTATTCCCAGATTATACTTTTTATGTGATATTAATCAATTTTTGGAGAATACTGGGCTCAAGAACCAGTTTAATTAAAGTAAGAATGTTATATTTTTCAGTAAAAAATGAAAAATCTAAATGGTTGTCATCATTGATATTAAAATATTACAATTCTATTTATTGCTAAAATCAATATTTCAGTTCTACGCTACTTGACATTGATTTCCTGTGTAAAAATATTGATTAAACTGTGAATGTGCCTTAATTAGACCTACTGTTCCTTGTGTATAATTAGCATTGCAGTTTAATAATAATATTTCATATAATTTTAACCTTGCTATTTTGATGAAAATACATTCAATGGAAAATGTAAATTTTAATACCTCCTAATAAAATCTATAAATAAAAAAGTGTTCACTTGCCAAAAATCTGATAAATATAAAAATATAAACATAAAATAAAACATATATTTTACAATAATATCAGCGATGAACAGTACAAATTGTCACATAAAGGGCAGTTTTGAGTAATGTACAAAAGAGGATAACTCTCTGTAAATTGATCTATGTGGGTATGTTTATCAAGATGGGGCTTAAAATTGTGGAGTTAAATATACCTACTTCTTATGTTTTCTATAGGGGCTTATGTTTTCTATAGGGTACTCATGCTTGATAAAAAGGGCTCCATAAAAAGCATATAAAATTGATATATTTTAGATTTAAAATCCACTTATACCTACATTTTATCCCATTTCACAAATACACCCCAAATATATCTGCGTAAAAATATGTACAAAATGTCAAAATGTATACTGTAATTATGTTTATTATATATATATATATATATATATATATATATATATATATATATATATATATATATATATATATATATAGATATATATTATATAGCTACATAGTTACATAGGGCCTCATTCTATTATCGGCCGTAAAGCGGCCTCAAAGCTGCGATTCCTTGCGGGCGTCTTACGGCCCCGTGTAGAGCTACCTTTACCTTGCAATTCAATTCAGAGACAGCGCCGTAAGGATATCCCCCTTACGGACGGCCGCATATCATGCAACCGTCCGCAAGGTCTGAAAACTTTAAATGCAAAAATAAATTCAAGATGGCACTGTAAAGCTCTGTAAATGCTAGGAATCATAATGGGGGACATGAGGATTAATAGCAACCCCCTCTCAAACTTGCACATCAGCCCAAATCGGATATTTCATTAACGGTTTATTTTCCATCCCGCAGCCTGGGCAGGTCTGAGGTGCTCCAAGCCCTCGGGACTTTGTCCACGGATATTTGACATGAATTAAAATAAAAATTATTTGCGGATTTGAGTGTAGGGGAATGTTGTGCTATGAATGCTAACACCCCCAATCACTTTATCGTCTCATAAGAGTGCAGGATGGCTTTATTATGTGCCTAATTGTGTGCTTGCGGGACCTTTTTGGTGCAAGTAAGCTGCGGCTCTGTGTTAGCCTTGCAGAGAGGGTTCCCGGAGCAATTGAATAGCAACCGGGCTTTTCTTGCTGCCGAAACTCTTGCGGACGTTTAAGATCAAAGGCTTTCCTGCGGCTCGTGCAGCCGCAAGGGATAACAAGGCGCCGGTCGCAAGCCTGCCGGAGCCCCCGGCCGGAAGGGAATAGAATAGGCAAATAGCCTGCGGCCGGTCCTTGCGGCCCCGCATCTCCTACGGCCGATAATATAATGAGGTGCATAGTATTTAAGGTTGAAAAAAGACTTTCAGTCCATCAAGTTCAACCTTTTAAGATCTCCTCTGATCTGCAATATGCGGATTAACTATTAATGAATTAGTTGTTATCCATGATAACCCTGAATTCCCTTTTTAATTAGAAATAAATCCAGTCGCCTTTTAAAGTTATCTATCGAATCCGCTGTCACCACTTCCTCTGGTAGAGAATTCCACAGATTAACCACCCTTACTGTGAAGAACCATTTTCTTTCTTTAAGGTGGAATCTTTTTACTTCAAATATCAAAGGATGTCCTCTTGTCAGTTGAAAACCTCTTGGCACAAAAAGCTCACTTGACAAATCTTTATGCTGACCCTGGATGTATTTATATAAGGTAATCATATCCCCTCTTAGACACTTTTTTTTTAGAGAAAATAAGTTTAATTTGGTTAGTCTTTCTTCACAACTTAGCCCTCCATTCCCCTTATTAGTTTTGTTGCCCCCTCTGTACCTTTTCCAGCTCTAAAATTTCCTTTTTATGAAGTGGTGCCCAAAATTGTACTCCATATTCCAAATGAGGGCGTACTAGAGATTTGTATAGTGGCAGAATTATATTTGCTTCCCTGGCTTCTATACCCGTCTTAATACATGCTAATATATTATTTGCCTTTGCAGCTGCTGCTTGGCTTTGAGCACTGTTATTTAGGTAGTTGTCCACAAGCACTCCCAAATCCCTTTCAATATCTGATACACCTAGATTTGCTCCATTAAGATTATAAATTGCATGGCTATGTTTCCTTCCCAGATGCATAACTTTACATTTATTCGTTTTAAATCTCATCTGCCATTTAGATGCCCATTCCTCAATTTTATGTAAATTCCTTTGGAGGTAAAGCACATCATTATCTGATTTAATTACCTTGCACAACTTCATGTCATTAAGTTGTATGTTAAAAAGGAGAGGACCTAATACTGAACCCTGAAGAACCCCACTTACCACATTACTCCAATCGGAGTATGTTCCATTTACAACAATCCTTTGCTTCCTGTCTTTTAGCCAGCTCTCAATCCATGAGCAGATAGTTACTGCAATTCCTGTATCTCTTAGTTTGTACAATAGTCTCCCATGTGGCACTGTATCAAAAGCCTTTGCAAAATCCAAAAAGACTACATCCACTGAGTTACAGTGATCCAGGTTCGTACTTACCTCCTAGTAGAAATTAATCAGATTTGTTTGACATTACCTATCCCTCATAAATCCATGTTCACTCCTACTTATAATACTGTTCAAATAGACATATTCTTGTATGTTATCCCTTATTAAGCCTTCTAAAAGCTTCCCCACTACAGAAGTGAGGCTCACTGGTCTTTAATTCCCCGGATTTGCTCCCTTTTTAAATATATGTATCACATCAGATACAAATATAATGGTTTGACTATTACAGAACCCAGTTCCCTTAGTAACCTTGGATGTATTCCATCAGGCTTTATTAACATTCATTTTTTCCAACCTCTTTTGGATTACTTCCTGTGTTAACCAATTATTTGGCAAAGGTAGTGTAGTCCCATTATGTTGCAGTGTCCCAACCACTGGTAACTCCCTTGTGTATACAAAAGAAAATAACCTATTTAGCTCATCTGCCTTTTCCTGGTCACTAATTTTCAGACGGCCTGTGTCACATTGTAATGTTCCTACAGCTTCCTTCCTTGCCTTCTTCCCATTAATATACTTAAAAAATATTTTAGGGTTAGTCTTACTCTCTTTTGCAATTAATTTTTCATTTTCTGTTTAAGCCAGTCTAATCGCGCTTTTGCAAGCCTTGTTGATTTCCTCGTACTCCCGTAAAGCAGTCTCTGTCCCCTCTTATTTGTATAATTTAAATGCCTGTTTTTTTACTCTGTATCTTGATCTTTAAAACATTGTTAAGCCACATTGGATGGTATTTACTCCTTTTACTTTTATTCCCACACGGTATATGCCGATGTGTATGTATATTTAGTAAGGATTTAAATGTTGTCCATTTATATTCAGTGTTTTTACCTATCAGTTCTCTGTCCCAATCTATACTTTGTATTGCTGCCCTTAGACCGTTAAAATCTGCCCTTTTAAAATTAAGAATTTTCGTTGGCCGCTTAAAATTTAGTTTTTTTAATTCAATCTCAAATGAGACTGTGTTGTGATCACTGTTTCCCAAAGTTTGCCCTATTCCAACATTTGATATTATATCAATATTATTTGTGATGAGTAAATCTAAGATAGCTTAATTTCTAGTAGTCTCTTGTATAACCTGGGCCAGATAATGATCCCTGAGTGTACTCAAGAACCTGCTCCCCTTAGATGAACTGCTGGTCTCATTTATCCAGTTTATTTCAGGGTAATTAAAATCCCCCATTATTAGAATTTGCCCATGCTTAGCAGCATTTCCAATCTGTAACAATAATTGTATTTCCTCACTTTCAGCTATATTTGGGGGTTTATAGCATACTCCTACTAATATTCTTTTGGAATTTGCTGCTCCGCTATTTAACTCTACCCACAAACATTCAACTTTATCACTAGGTCCACCATAAATATCTCCTCTGACTACAGGCTTAAATTCAGGCTTAACATACAGACAAATCCCTCCTCCTCGTTTAACATTGCCTCTATCTTTTCTAAATAGGTTATAACCATCCAGATTAACAGTCCAGTCATGAGATTCATCCCACCACGTTTCGGTAATGCCTATTAAATCCCATTTTTCATGAATTGCTAATAATTCTAACTCTAAGCTTCTGGCATTAGCAAGCATACACCTTATGTTATTAGTCTGTAGTTCTGAAGTGCCTGCCACTGTACTTGAATTACTTAGTACTACCTCCATATTGACTATACTACCGCTCCCCCCATCTCCTCCCCTATGAGTTGTTAATTCATCCATTATACCCTCTACACTTTCTACCCCATTACTTATATCGAGTCCCTCCCCCCACCTACTAGTTTAAAAACTCCTCCAGCCTTTCTACCATCCTATCCCCTAGTACAAAAGCTCCCTCATCATTAAGGTGCAATCCATCCCTACTGTAGAGATTGTCCCGAAGTGAGAAGTCAACCCAGTGCTCTAAAAACCAAAACCCCTCCTTAGTGCACCACATTAACCTCCCTAAGCTTCTTCTGCCTCCCCGGGCTAGCACGTGGCACTGGTAGTATCTCAGAAAATACTACTTTGGAGGTCCTTGCCTTCAGCTTATTACCTAGTTCTCTAAAATCATTCTTTAGGACACTCCATCTTCCACTAACTTTGTCATTGGTACCAATATGTACCAAGACCGCTGGTTCATTTCCAGCCCCTCCCAATAATTTGTCTACCCGATCCACAACATGACGAACCCAAGCACCCGGGAGACAGCAAACTGTTCGATTGCTGGGATCTGGGTGACAAATCACCTTGTCTACCTTCCTAATAATAGAGTCCCCTACAACCAACTGCCTATTCTCCCGGCTGTTAGAGGGAACAGCTCTATCTGGCATTGCCATTCCTGAATGGACATCCCCAACAGTTTCACTCAATCTGGCAAATCTGTTGGTGTTTGCCAACTCAGAACTGGCCTGCCCCCTCCTGTTCCCCCTGCTTCCCCTTGTAACTGTAACCCAGCTACCTCCCTGGACACCCTTACTAGCCCCAGCTCCACCCTCCATGCTAGTCTCAGCTAAACTGTGCTCCGTGAGCACCAACCCGCTTTCCAGTGGAGCAATATAACTAAGTGCTGCAATTCTCCTCTCCAGATCTCAAATTTGAGCATCCAGAGAGGCAAAATCCTCACACCTCTCACAGAGGTATGGACCCTGGATCATCTGTTCCAGTATTGCATACATATGACAGGATGTACAGTGAAGGAGGTTGCCACTGGACTGACTCATAATTATTATTATTATTGTCTACAAAATTTCAGTGGGAACAATAAAGAATATAAAATAATATATTAGTTTTCTTCCTTTGCGCTATAAATCTGCTCCTTCCTCCTTTTATTTAAACTCCTAGGCCCTCATTCAATTGCAATTTGGCCAATTAAATAGGGCTCTAATTAAGCACATAACATATTTTTTTTAAAGAAGTTTTTAGTTAGTATCTATCCAAAAGCAAGGTTTTCACTATCTAAAAACTTCTTTAAAAAATATATGCTATGTGCTTATTTAGATCCCTATTCAACTGGCCAAATCGCAATTGAATGAGGGCCCTACTCTTTTACTAGAATTGCACAAGTTCGCCCCTTCTCCTGTTTATATTAACTTCTGCCTTCTCACCTGGACACAATTACTGCACTCTGCTATTTATCAGCCTTTTCTTGTAAGGTAAATCCACTTGTAAACAGGCCCCAAAACAGCTCACAAACCTTTTTTTTTAGTTTAACAGTCAAGCCACACCCCTCTTACCTGGGCACAATTAGTGCACTCTGCAATTTATCAGGCTTTACTTGTAAGTTAAATCCACTTGCAAACATATATATATTCCAAATGTGCTTGAATTCCTTTACTGTATAAATAGAAAACTATATCCACACTTAACTTCACACTGGTGGAGTAGGGAATCCTATTTAATAGCCTACCTACCAAAACCCTGCTATATACCAGGTGAAGCAAAGCACTGCGAAAAGCTGTGTTGGTAGCTGGAAGGGATATTTCTTTGTTTTATTTATAGTTTTTATCTTAGATCACTGCTTACCACTCTTCATTCATGTATTTAATTTACCATAATTGTGTCTTTGATTATCAGCAGTGTTCTAGATTTTATTGTATGTTTTGGTATTTTATGTGGGAATGCTAATTTTTATACTTGTATTTTGTATTAATAATATTTTATGAATCAATAACATTTATTTTATAGTAACCATATAATGTTTTGCTCTCCTCATTTTGTTTCCATATATTTCCTCTCTTTTAGTAGGTACCCCTCTTGATGAGGCCTCCTATGAGCAGAAGCGGTCTACCAGTGGTGCAGTTGGTGTTTTTTGCAGTTAATTAATTAATTAATCTGTATTGTGGGGCCCCTGCCACAGCCCTCCTGCGCCTCCTCTGGGATTCCCTGTGCCTTCTTGGTGGCACATACCCACAGCCTAAAATTGGTGTGTGACTGTCTACTGAAGCTACAAGAGGTTGCAGTGTGGAGCAATTTAGTATGCTGGGGATGTGTATCAGGGAGGAAGTTGAGAGAGCAAGGGTTGCAAAGTGGCAGCAATGTACAGGGGATGGGTTCTATGAGGGGGAGTAAAGAAATAGGGATGGGTGCTATATGAGGTAGGTACTGAGAGGGTTTTGGTGCTGTGCGGGGATGGATTCTTTCCTGCGTGTGGCTTTACATTACCTGCAGTTTTAAACTGAACAAAATGTCACAAAGTGTTGGTGCATTTTATATGCATGTGCTGACAAATATCGTAGATTATGTTAATATTGAAAATGAAGTAGGATTTGTACAAAATAACCAAGAGAGGGTTGTCCTAATCTATAAAAATATCATGCAAAGAGGGAATTGTAGAAATCACCATAAAAAAATTAAGGCGGACATATCTCAGATTGGTGTAAATATAGAAAAGGCAATAGGTTACATTATTCTTGTTGGACACGTTTCATAACACAAGGGAATTTCATCTATACAAATCTCCTGTTCTAGATACAAACCATAAATAAATCTATAAATATTAAATTGATATTTTAGCCAATTCTAAAAAGTTTTAACGCAATTGACATATATTGTCTTTTGATCTCATGCACTATGTAACAGTTGTAGAAGGGATTATAATTTTAATGGAAAAAGAATCCTGCTCAGTTAGCTATTATCTCTACTTCAATTGTATTCTTCTATTCAGTGGATGGGTTCCCTGGTGGTCCAATGGTTAGGATTCAATGCTTTCACTGCTGTAACCTGGGTTCAATTCCAGTCAGGGAACCAAGAGGTCACACACCCTGAAGCCAAGCAGCGTTGAGCCTGGTCAATACTTGGATGGGAGACCATCTAGGAATACCAGGAGCTGTATGCTGTGGCCCACTGGAGAAGGAACTGGCAACCCACTCAGTATCTCTGCCATGAATACCAAATGGATCAGCATGGTATATTGCTGTCCATGATGTCACTGAGAGTTGAACACAACTGAGCAACATACACATATTCAGTGGTTAACACTATATAATTCTTAGGGTCTATGTACCTGCTTATGTCATCTCAAGGCAACCAGTCGCCAGGGTGCATTATCCCAGCAAAATGTGAACAATGAAGGTGACTTCAAAGTGTGTAAAGGCCAAAGGCCCACACTTCCTGAATTAACTATTATGGGGCCCACATTACTGAGTGTGTTGTCTGTAGCTTCTCCTATTAGCTAGTGAGCACCATGACACAGAATAACAATATTTTCAGTGGCTAAGCCCCAATTTTTAATAACTTAGAGTGCAATGTTCTTCCCACCCAATTTTCTAATTCTGTAGACGTAGGGATGATTATTAGTAAACTATATTTGCTAAATGATATGTCATATCAACAGAATATAAATATACAATGTGCTTTATAACTTATTTTGAATGCCCAGTTATATCTAATTCTTATAACTTATACTTACTAATCACAAAACAAAACTAATTTTCTTGAAATAAATACATTAAAATATAATTATATTTTTTCCTTAAGGTTTAATATTTATTATATAATTATTCTTAATTCTCCTCAATTCCACAAGTTTACTGTAATACTGCTTGATATCTAATGCATAGGTTTACTATGTAAACATACTAATTTATTCTTTAAAATTCTTATTTGTGTTACAGTATATGTTCATTTAATATTTAGAATAAGGAATTTATCTCTTTTTTGTTTCCTCTCTCCTAATTATCATATTTTTAAATCTTCATCTCCATCCATTCCTTCCATCTTCATACTAAACAATGAAAAGATACATGTGCTAAAAACATTGAGTTTGAGATAACTAAATTGGGAAAACAATCTTAATTAGTAAAAAAATGGATTGTTGATGCCTCTGGAGGCATCCATGACACTTTGGTGGAAGTTGTGAAAGAGGTGTTTATGTTTCTACTGAAAAAAACGTCCTATTTCTGAACGTGCACAGGGGAGAATTGTGGCCCAATTTCAGTCAGATAATTATATTACAAGCGTTTAGACCTCTCCATCTTCCCTCCTTCCCCCACCTCTCCCACCATTGGTAGATAAAACACATCCTGATGTATACGTTCTCAGGCAGTCATGAACCAAAGACAAGATGGATTCCTCTATTAAAAAAAAAAAAAATCTATTTGTCTCAACAACAAAAAAATGCTAATCGCTTACTCTGATGGCAAACAAATGCCATTTTTCTTGAACTTCAATAGCTCTTTAATAATTAATCTACAGTATGTATACTATGCTGTTTATGAATAAATACCAGTATTGTTTCTTTTATATTCTTAAAAGCTTTCTTAATAAAATATTAACTGAAACAGCTTCCATTGCATTCAGAAAATATTCCTTAAGAGAGAAGATTATATCTCTTGAGTTCCTTCTTACTAAGTTATCTTTGGATGCAACTTCGCAGATACCTTGTGCATTGATACAAATGTTTCTCTTCATTATTTATTATCTATTTGGTATTCATCTAATGATACAAGTATCAAATAAGGGACTTTAAAGCAACAGATGATTGCAGAGCTCCCAACTGGCGCGTTTCGCTATAATGTTTCATCTATATAGCTTTCCTTCAGCAGTTACAAATCAATATATCTATAAATATTGGATGATGCCTCTGCTGATTAAATTCAGCGCTGTTTGAACTCGTATTGACAGGTCTTTCAATTTCATCTAAAACAGCTATAAAACAGTAAGTAAGAGAGACGGCACTTGGGGTGAAAGTAAATACCCCAAGCAAATTATGTCATTAAAAGACTTCTGTAGTTTGGGAAAACTCCACATATTAGTAACAAACTAACCTCTGACAACTATGGGACACAACTAAGGTTCAAGAATAAAGAAAACTATACATGTTCAGTTGTGTCTGACTCTCCATGACCCTATGGACCGCAGCACGCCAGGTACATCTCTCAGTCACTGCCCCTCTGAGCTACAACAAGTGCATGTTCATTGCTTCAGTGACCGCATCTATCCATCTCCTCCTTGGTTGTCTCCTTCTTCTTGTGCTTTCAATCTTTCCCAGCATCAGAGTCGTTTCTAGGGAATCCTGCTGACTCATGATATGGACAAAATATTTGAGCTTCAGCCTCGTGATCATATCTTCCAGTGAAGAGTTTGTCTTGATTTCCTGTAGTACTGATTTATTGAATCTTCTTGCAGTCCATGGGACTCTAAGCAGTTTTCGTCAACACCACAATTAAAAGGCGTCAATTCTCCAACACTCAGCCTTCTTTATGGTCCAGCTCTCACATTTGTATGTTAATATTGGGAATACCATAGTAACTATACCATATAAATACATATCGTTATAATTAGTTGTTATTACAATTTTGAGTGTTTGATAACCAATTGTTAAAGTTGGGTATTTTAAGCACATTTAAAAAGTCCTAATACGCTTATGTCACATGATTAATTGTCTGTCACAGTGGGGGTAATAAACTACATGAGCATGCCTAATTAGATCTATAGATTGGACTAATGATATAACTTGAATGTTCCTTTATTATAAGTGTTTGTAAATATTCTGATGCACCTAGACCTTTCAACTAGTCATGATCATGTGGTTTATAATCACCCTCTTGCAGATAAACTCATTAAGAGAGTGTAGTCAGTTCTGAGGTGTTAATTAAAAAATAAATTACCTTTTCCATGGTCCTTTTACCTAGACTTTTTAAAACTGGCTATCCATAGAAGGTATTTTCTAAACTTGATATAATGTGTATTTGAGATTGCTGGAGTGCCATATATGCCGGGTCACCATCAGAAACCTTGGGCCCTGTGTAAATGTTGTAGTCAGGTCCCCCAGCCCAACACAAACACATTTTCCCATAACACATGGCCACCTTTTATATTAACTGCACATATAGTAGTTAAATATGTTTATACAAATATATTTCACATCATTAGCAATTATTGCTTATCCCTGCACTGCTACTATATATTTTTTTTAAATCCCTAAGAGCATGGGGCCCTCTTCCAGAACAGAATCCTCAACACTGGTGGAGCTACGACTAGTGCAGGCAGTGCAAGGCTGTGGCTTCTGGACCTGCCATTCCTGGTCCCCACCACCCAGGAAAACCTGCTTTTGAGCTGTCTTTCTCCCCTGCCATCTTGTTTTACTGCCGGTGCAGGGAATCCTGAATGACTTCAGATAAAAGTGACGTAATTTGAGGTTCCCTGCGATGGCTTAAATATATGAATATATTATTAATTATTTATTTATATATATATATATATATATATATATATATATATATATATATATATATAGTGGATATAAAAAGTCTACACACCCCTGTTAAAATGTCAGGTTTCTGTGCTGTAAAAAATTTTTACAAAGATAAATCATTTCAGAACTTTTTCCACCTTTAATGTGACCTATAAACTGTACAACTCAATTGAAAAACAAACTGAAATCTTTTAGGTAGAGGGAAGAAAAAATATAAAAATAAAATAATATGGTTGCATAAGTATGCACACCCTTAAACTAATACTTTGTTGAAGCACCTTTTGATTTTATTACAGCACTCAGTCTTTTTGGGTATAAGTCTATCAGCATGGCACATTTTGACTTGGCAAGATTTGCCCACTCTTCTTTGCAAAAACACTCCAAATCTGTCAGATTGCGAGGGCATCTCCTGTGCACAGCCCTCTTCAGATCACCCCACAGATTTTCAATCGGATTCAGGTCTGGGCTCTGGCTGGGCCATTCCAAAACTTTAATCTTCTTCTGGTGAAGCCATTCCTTTGTTGATTTGGATGTATGCTTTGGGTCGTTGTCATGCTGAAAGATGAAGTTCCTCTTCATGTTCAGCTTTCTAGCAGAAACCTGAAGGTTTTGTGCCAATATTGACTGGTATTTGGAATTGTTCATAATTCCCTCTATCTTAACTAAGGCCTCAGTTCCAGCTGAAGAAAAACAGCCCGAAAGCATGATGCTGCCACCACCATGCTTCACTGTGGGTATGGTGTTCTTACAGCTTCATTTAACTAAAAATAAAAGAGTTTGAACACAAAAAAATTCGCTAAGCGAGAGAAAAAATGGCCGCCGAACAAAACGAAAACGAGGCTATAGCCCCCTAAACACGCAAAACACCACAAGAAACTCGCAAAATACCACAAACGACCTACGGATATTCCGCTAAGGCGCATACCACACATTACCCGCCATTTTACGCCAATGCGGAAGTACACAACTACGCTAACGGTTTGGTCTAGCGCACGCACACTATTACACTGCACACATTCAGCACGCTTACATAGCAGCTCCACACCACTAATGCTGCAGCAACATCAAAACAGATTGCCAGCTCTTCAACACAATGCTTCAAAATAGGTAAAGTATATTCATTTATTAATCTAATATATATTTCAGTAGTACACACCAAACAGCATTAGCTACCTTACAATTTCATTGCCGTCATTTTTTGACGGGCAATTCGCTAGTCATTTATAATGAGTTGGCACTAGAGGGGGGACCAGGGGTGGAGGGTGTCTAACCGAAACATTTTTTTGCACTGGGGCCCTCCACAAAAGGACCCGCTCCCAGCCCTCGTGTTAATGGCTGTGCACTTTTGAAGCATTTGATGTGATAAAGGCCAAATTGTGTTTGAAAAGTAAAAATAACTGAAGCTTTTAATTTATCAACTTTATAAGAGGGGTATTTACATTTCTGAAGAGCAGGGCTCACATTCATTGCTGCAAATTATCTGCTTCCAGGCCTGGAAGGAAGGGGTTAGATATCAAATTCAGTCACATTAATCTAACAACTCTTCCTCTTCCACCCTTCACCCACCAAAAAAAAAACATAACCCTCATGCTCCAGCTCTCAGGAAGCAAAGACACGATGGAATCTTCTATACATACAAAAAATTTAAAAATGTTTTATGTCCCTGGATTACACCTGATGTTAGTTTGTTACATACATCACAAACAAGTGCAGTTTTTCTTGAAGTACATTGGTCCTTGCAAGTCACCTGTAGTCTCACACTTCTATCTGATCACAGACATATCACATGACTCATCCTTATTATGTATAGCATAAGAAATACTTTATTATACGAATATCATCTTAAAATATATTTTAAAATTGTATATAAAAATACATGTGAAAATGATTATATCATCCATGATATATACATAACCACTGTATACATTATATTGAGTCTGGATGGCACACTATATATTAAATACTTGCTGGAAATGATACAGTAAGTCTCTTATATCCCTTATATCAGAGACGTGGTTACATGATGTGCTTGAGATCTGACATGAATGCAGAGGGTGGGCTGCGGGGTGTCAGGGATAAAGCTGTTCTAGGCAGAGATATATTTGATGCGGCCACCTACCATTGTTTGCTATTCTAGGGTGACTACAGGGTCACCTTGCAAAAGCCTGAGGGTGATGTGTGTCACATTTAATGAAAACAGGTGAGAGAGACGGGATCTGAGGAGATAAGTGGGAGCAGAGAGGGCTTGAGGGAAATAAAGAGTATATAGATAGAACAAGTGAGGGGGGGAGGGATACAGGAGAAGAGGGGGAGAGGAGGAGAGATGGAGGGAGAGAAGGAGAGAGATAAGATCTGCACAGATAGCTGGAAGAACAGGGATGCAAGATTAAGAAACAGGGCAAATAAAATGGTCTAAAAAACAAACTTATAGAGGAAAACTTCATGACATGAATATATATATAGATGAGAGGGGGCTATGATGTTTGTGTGTTCATTCCTTCAGTCGTGTCCGACTCTTAATGACCACATGGTCAGCAGCACCCGGGCAGATCTATCTGTGTTTCTGGTTGTGCTTATCCAATTGATTTTCTTGGCAAAAATACTGGAGTGGGTTGTAAGTTCCTTCACCAGTGGGCTGTAATTTGTCTGACCTCTCTGCTATGACCTGTCCATCTTGGGTGACCCTACATGGTATAGCTCAAGTTTCTTTGAGGTACACAAGCCCCTTCAACATGACAAGGTAACAACCTGTAAAGGGGGGGCGATATGTTAGAAATTTTCAAATGTATCAAAGGATTTAATAAAGATCAAGAGAGAAGAGGCTTCCAGAAAAAGAGAAAACAAGAACAAGAGGTCATGATGTGAAAGTGGAAGATTTAGTGGTAATATGAATGTGCTACTTTAATGAAAGGGTAGTAATTGGAAAAGCCTTCCCATGGAAGTGGTAGGGACATCACAATTAAGGCATTTAAGCATGACTCGGATTAGCATACAGCTATACTGATGATTAATTAAGCCACATGTTGTTCGCTAGATTAAATAATCTGACTAGATAGGACTTTTGGTTTTGAGCAGACATTAATTCTGTGTTTATTTGTGTAAATAAAGTGAGCATTAAAACACTAATAGTGATAGTGAGAGCAGAGAGAGAAAAACAACGGTGGGATTTGAGGAGACGAAGAAGCAAAAAGAGGGCATCACAGAAATAAAAACATCTGAAGTGGGGTGAGGGGTGCTGAGTGTGAGAAGTGAGGGATGCTGAGTGTGAGCGGTGCTGAGCGTGAGGGGTAAGGGGTGCTGAATGTGAGGGGTAAGGGGTGCTGAGTGTGAGGGGTGCTGAGTGTGAGGGGTGCTGAGTGTGAGAAGTGAGGGATGCTGAGTGTGAGGGGTGCTGAGCGTGAGGGGTAAGGGGTGCTGAATGTGAGGGGTAACGGGTGCTGAGCGAGAGGGGTGCTGAGTGTGAGGGTTACTTGAGCGTGAGGCGTCAGGGGTGCTGAGTGTGATGAGCGTGAGGGGTTAGGGGTGCTGAGTGTGAGGGGTAAGGGGTGCTGAGTGTGAGTGGTGCTGAGTGTGAGGGGTGCTGAGCGTGAGGGGTAAGGGATGCTGAGTGTGAGGGGTGCTGAGCGTGAGGGGTGCTGAGAGTGAGGGGTGCTGAGTGTGAGGGGTAAGGGGTGCTGAGTGTGAGGGGTGTTGATCGTGAGGGGTTCTGTGTGTGAGGGATGCTGAGTGTGAGGGGTGCTGAGTGTGAGGGGTAAGGGGTGCTGTGTGTGAGGGGTGCTGAGTGTGAGTGGTAAGGGGTGCTAAGTGTGAGGGGTGCTGAGTGTGAGTGGTGAGGGGTGCTGAGTGTGAGGGGTGCTGAGTGTGAGGGGTGCTGAGTGTGAGGGGTGCTGAGTGTGAGGGGTGCTGAGTGTGAGGGGTAAGGGGTGCTGAGTGTGAGGGGTAAGGGGTGCTGAGTGTGAGGGGTGCTGAGTGTGAGTGGTGAGGGGTGCTGAGTGTGAGGGGTAAGGGGTGCTGAGTGTGAGGGGTGCTGAGTGTGAGGGGTGCTAAATGTGTGAGTGGTAAGGGGTGCTCACTGTGAGGGGTAAGACAGAGTAGAGAGGACATGAGGGAAATAAAGTGGAGATACAATAACTGGTGGGGAGAAAACTAGAGACGAAGTAAACAAGAGTGAGAAATAGGAGGAGAGGAATGTGAGATGTATAAAGAGAGAAAGAGTGCTGCATAGAGAGGGGAGAGATTGCTGTATAGAGAGATGTATATGTGTAGAAAATAGGGGGGGGGGGGGTAGGGTGGAAAAAACTTCAGGCGCAGCTGGTGCAAAGCCCAACACAGGGCCTGGTATAAAGGGGGGCTCATTTTATCAGGGGAGGATAGAGCTGTAGAAAAATTGTTTTATTTGTTGGCTTTTTTTTTTATTAACCCCTTACAGGCATGGCCAGATTACCCATTAGGCCAACTAGGCAGCGCCCAGGGAAAATCACCTAGAACGAGAGAGATACAACAGGAAAATTAACTTACATGCACAGATAAGGTAAAAATGGGTGCGTGCATACCTCACTCACAGGGGCTCCTCCTCTTCACTGCCTAGGGGCTCCAAAAAGGTAGATACAGCTTCTTACAGAGGTGGAGAAAAATGTATAAAACATAAGAGCCAGGAAAATTTTAAAGTAAGCAGTCAGGCTGCTTTCTAGGAGCCTGGCAGGAAGCCCTTCATAAAAACTCTTTAAACTTTAGGAGCCAGTAGTACACATTTTAGGAGCCCTGACTTGAGAAGGGCTGTGTGTATATATAAATACTAGCTACTTGCCCATCAAAAATGATGGGAATACAATTGTAAGCCTGGCATTGCTGTTTGCCACCCAATGTGAGCACCTTCAGCGCTCATCGTGAGCCCCGCGCTGAGCGCCTTTGGCGCTCATTGCGAGTCTCTCCTCCTGTCTACTTCCTCCCTTGTGTCTCATTTTCTCCCCCCTCTCCCTCCCTTGTGTCTCCTTCCCCCCTCCTCTCCCTCCAGTGTGTCTCATTTCCCCCTCCTTTCCCTCCCTTGTGTCTCATTTCCCCCTCCTCTCCCTCCCTTGTGTCTCATTTCCCCCCTCCTCTCCCTCCCTTGTGTATGTGTATGCTTTCCCCTCCTCTCCATCCCTTGTGTCTCATTTCCCCCTCCTCCCCCTCCCTTGTGTCTCATTCCCCCTCCCTTGGGTCTCATTTCCTCCCTTCTCCCTCCCCTGTGTCTCTTCCCCCTCTTAATTCCCTGTTTTTCTTTCCCCCTCCTCCCTCCCCTGTGTCTCTTCCCCCTCCTCCCTTCCCTGTATCTCTTTCCCATCTCTTCCCCCCCTCTCCCTCCCTTGTGTCTCCTTCCACCCCTCTCTCACCCTTGTGTCTCCTTCCCCCCTCTCCCACCCCTGTGTATCCTCCTGGGCAGAAGTTGCAGAGGGGGCACTAACATTATTTTGCATGGGAGTCCTCCATTCACGAGCTCCTCTAATGAGAAAGAGAAGGGAAGAGGAAATATAAAGCTGGAGAGAGACAGTTGTAGTTAGAGGTGAGGGAGAGATGTTGGGTACCAGAGAGGAACAGAGCTGAAGGAAGAGAGTAACATTGAGAGAATTGGAGAGGGTGAGCGAGAAAGAGAGAGAGACAGAGACAGAGAGATAGAAAGATAGATAGATAGATAGACAGACAGACAGACAGACAGACAGACAGACAGACAGATAGATAGATAGATAGATAGATAGATAGATAGATAGATAGATAGATAGATAGATAGATAGATAGAAGAGAGCAAGAGAGGAATGCAGCTGCAGATGGGAGACGCTTTTGGATAGAGAGAAAGTGCTAGAGAGGGACATATATGGGGTCCTGGGCTGGAGAAAGAGAGAAAGTGTTTGAGAAGGAGGGAGAAAGCTAGATAGGGAGAAGACATATGTAAGAAAGACATATATAAAGGGAGAATAATATGGAAGATCACCTTCAGGATCGCTACCTTGTCGTGGTGAAGGAGTTTGTGTACCTCAATGAAGCTGTGAGCTATACCATGTAGGGTCATCCAAGATGGGCAGGTCATAGTAGAGAGGTCAGACAAATCCCAGTCCACTGGAGAAGGATCTGGCTTACTGTAAGATAACATCATAGATAAGCACAAGCAGACACCAGATGTGCCTGGCGTGCTGTGGTCCATATGGTCACCGAGAGTCAGACACGACTAGGAACAACAACAATATGGAGGATATATTGATACAAAAGGAGGACTGATAATGTCTGCGTAAGTCACTGAAAGTATATAATACCTGTGGGTAAATAGTTATATGCAGCCTCACCACAAATGAGCGTGATATTAGAATTAGAAAAATGCAATTTATTCATATTAATTAAACCATTCAATTTTAATGTTAATAATCACATTATGTAAAGAAAAAACAAAAGTATACTATATTTATACCATATTTTGTTATGTTATTATGTTATTATGTTATTTGGAATATCGTAACACATCGTATTCTTGTAATTTAATTTTTACTATTGTAATTTATGCTTCTCTTTTTTTCATTTCATCTATTGTATTGTACTTTTCTAATCTTTCCTGCTCTGTTTAATAAAATACATTTTCTTTTTCTTTTTCTTTTTTTCTTTCTTTTTTTTTTTCTTTAAAATGAAATAAAACTTATCGAAATAAGAATTAGAAAAATGCATGAGGATAAAGAGGAGCATATAGACAGAAAATGTGAAGGGGAGATAAGAAAAGGAGTGAATGTGACAGAGCGAGGGATGGAGATGTTATCTGAGGAGGTAGTTTGGAATTGAGAAGATGTGAGGGATATAAGTATATAGATAGCGGAGAGACAGAAACATGTTTTTTTTATGTAAAAGGTTTTGTGACAGAGAAAAGCACCACAAGTGACACACAGAAAACAAGTAAAGAAGGAGGGAGGAGGGGAAGAGAGCAGTGGAGGGAGGGAGAGAGAGAGAGGAAGCATCTCACTGTAACCAGGGGAAAAGAAGCCAGACTGTGAGATCAGGAAGGATCAAGCCATGGACAGAGAGGTAGACAATGCATGGAAAACATCCGGGCTCTTCTGTACTGAACATCTCAGCTGATCAGCACCCTTGGGTGCACAGGCAGGAGGAAGCTCTGAGGACATTATTAGCAGAGCATCCTGTGATTAGCAGCAAGATCCTGGACCAGACACCCAGCACTGGCTGAGAGACCTGAGCCCAGCAGCTCAAGGTAAGTCCTACAGTCTTGGCCAGTTTTATTAACCCTTTCACTGACACAGGGGCCAGCCATATATTGCACTGTAATGCATTGCTGGGTCTCTGTGCCAGATTAAACTAATGAATGCAATAATACAGTGTATCCTTCTGCTCTTAGTATTCATATCAGTTTGTATATTAAGTATACACTCAAAAGTTCCTTAATTGGGGAACATATAAGTTTAGAACTGGATAAAAAAATATACCATTTGCCAAATAGGACTTTTTTTGGGCTGCCATTTGTTTGATTTAACCCTTTCAGTACCATCATGAAGAGATATTTGGTTGCATAGTATATTCATATAAAGGTATTAATGTCAATTATTTTTTGGATAATGTTATTACTTTAGCTTAAAAGCTAGAATTTAAATAGTAGTGAACTGGGATAATGTCTTGTCTTAAGTAAATACAAACTCTTACATGTCTGCCTTAAATGCCTGTCTCAGCATACCTGTGTATTATGAACATCTTAAGTCCTTTGAATGGATGGTAATTAGAGACTAAGCAAATGTCCCAGCTACTGCAGAAATCATAAGTACATATATAATAAATATAATTGCAATTGGATGTTGTTAAAAACATTGTGTAGAAGTGCTAAATAATTCACCTTTAAAGTTGAGTATTTTAAGCATAAATTCTCTGTACAGAGCCTCCCTCTCTCTAAATCTATTTATATGAGGCCATTATTTTAATTTAATCTCAATATAAGCATGCCCAATTGGTATAAAGATATGTAATGGCACAGACTCAACATTTAAATGTATCTGACTATGACAATTTATTCATCTGGGCATGCTCTTCAGGTTCATTATCCTTTTACTATGAGAATTAATTACCAGCCCTTGATAAGGAGATGCTGTGCCCTTGATAAGGAGATGCTGTGTCACTTAATCCAACATGCAATGCATTCATCCAACCTTATTATTCTTATCAATTTTGTATTTTAAGCCTAATCTCAGAACATCCCTTAATGTGGAAAATTCATGAATTAGAAAAAAACACAAGTGTAGAGGAGACCCTTCCCAAAAGAGGATTTTTGGGGCTGCGGTTAGGGAACAGGTACAAGAAAAGTGCCTGAGCTGTATGTATTTATTTTTACATATGTTTGATATATATTTATTTTAAAGCCATGAACAAAAATACCAGGATTAGTTGTTTTTAAATCTGAATACAGTTGGCAGAATATATTCATATGAAGCAGGGGTACTGATGGCACGGATTTTGGGGCGATGTTACTAGAATTAAAAGTAACACATAAAATGATCTATTTATTGAAAAAGTAAACATAAAAATAAACATATTTGCAGTTGGTTGTATTGAAAAATCTGATATAAAAGTGCATTAAAAGTGATGTAATTAGGGTTTTTTCGTGTACAAAGATCCACCCTTTGATGTGATGGCCTTATCAACAGCAATTAATTAAAAATGTTTTATAGCTCCATCATAGCAATGCCTTAAAGGGACATGGACATATTTTTTTTCTTTGTTACATCAGAATGAGGGTATTTGATAATGTGTCAGAGTGTGTTTTCTTTTTTCATATAAAGGTCTGAGAACCTAAAAACATATTTAGCAGTTTTACTGCTGGTGGGGGCCTGCCCTCTACAGAATAAAGTATGATCTTTGCCTTTTCTTATAGTTTCAATGAAGGTTAAACAGGGTTTACTTATTAATAATTTATGCAAAAAAATACTTTTGTAATATTTAAAATATAATCTTTAAAATGCTTGGAAAAAAACAAACAGTTGTGTTCCCTGTTCCTTTAAGGCGTGTGCGTAACTGTACTAGGAGCATTAGAGGTAATTGTGTGTGTACTGTGGGAACATTAAGTGATTGTTGCAGTGTCAGAACATTAGATCTTATATTACAATAACGTCTGGAGGTTAAATAGTAGCCGTGCTATAAAGGCATTAAAGAGGCACGGCTAAAGTCCAAGTTATTGTACAGATGAAACATACACATATGAATACATATTATTACAATTGGTTGTTATTAAAAAAAACTCAATCAAAGGGTTAGATAATTGAGCTTGAAATTTGGCAATTTTAAAGGGATACTGTCACCCCAATAGAAAGTTGGTTTTATTATTAAGGAGCAAAACTACTTTTTATACTTCATTGTAACACTGTTATCTGATCCTAAGCACCTATTTTCAACCTTGAATCCCTTCTCAGCCCTTCACCTTCCCCTCTGTTGCTCATCTTGGAGCACAAGACCTTGTGAACCACTTTTAACATAGTATAGACAGCATCAGACACCACAGACATATTCCATCCACTCCTCTCTCCTCCCACAGACACTCTGCTACTTCAGACCGTGAGGTATCCAAACTTCTGTCTTCCTTTGATATCACAACCTGCTCCCTTGATCCCATTCCCTCACATCTTGTCCCCTCCATCTTCATCACCCTTACCCCAGTCCTCACTCATCTTTTCAATCTCTCTTTCTCTCCACTGGTACAATTCCATCCTCCTTCAAGCAGGTCCTCATCACACCCACTCTAAAGAAGTCCTCTCTCTCGATCATTTATTCCTTTCTATCACCAGGTCTCTCTACTACCTCTAGTCTCTAATCTACTGCAATGACTAGTGTTCACCTTACTCACTTCTTAACAAACAGTTCCTTACCTAACCCACTACAATCTGGCTTCCGTCTCCAAAACTAAGACTGCTCTCACAAATGACCTAGTGACTGCTAAGTCCAGGGGACACTACTTGATTCCTTGATCTATCTGCTGTCTTTGACACTGTTGGCCATTCACTCCATCCTCTAGGCCTCTGTGGCACAACCTTCTTGTGGTTTGAGTCTTATCTCTCAAACCGTTCTTTCACCATCTCCTACTGTGGCAACTTCTCACTTTCAACTACCACTTTCTGTTGGGGTACCACAAGACGCAGTGTTAGGTCAATTGTTTTCGCTCTCTACCCCTCCATTATTAGTAAACCCATCTATGGGCTTCAATACCATGTATACACTGACGATTCCCAATCGTCATTTATCCCTCACCCTACTAACCACTACCAAAACATGGTCTTTCATTCATAACATCTCAACATTTAAAAATGAACCTCTCCAAGATTGAACAGTTACTAATTCTCCGTTCCTCGTCCGCCTCTTTAGCTGAAATGTATTTTACTGTAAGGTAAAAAACCACCCTGCATCTCAAGTGGGATGTCTTGGTGTAACACTTGACTCAGACCTCTTTTTCAGTCCCAACGTTCAATTACTAACCAAATCATGCTGTCGTCACCTCCGGAACATATACAGAGTTCATCTCTTTCTCACCCAAGACCTTGCTAAGTAAAATAATTCACGCTCTTATAATGTCACGCAATGACTATTGCAATTCTATCCTAACTGGCCTTCCATTAAATTCCCATTCCAATCTAAACCTGAATGCTTCTACCAGACTCATCCACCTCACCAAGCTCTCATCACCTGCTACCCCCTCTCCCAGTGCCTACACTGACTCCCAGTTCCTCCAAAATTATTATCCTCTCTTTCATAGCCATCAACAACAAGGCGCCGCTCTACATCTAAACTCCAGATACACTCCATACTGCCCTCTCTGCTCTTCCCAAGATTTGTACTTCTAATTCTCTACCATTACCTCCTCACCTGGAGGATATCTCAAGATGACCCCAATCACTGGAATTCTCTACTTCTCTCGTAGCCTTCGAATATTCAAAAGCTCGGAAAACCATCTATTCAAAGAATAGTCCTATCTGGTACCCGTAGGATTTTCAGCTACATTTGACATTAACGGGTGTGAAGATATTTGCGGGCTTGAGGAATTGTAGCAATTGAATAGAGGTTTGTGATTCTAGCGATTGTATCCGTTGTGGGTGTGAAAGATCAACGGTGACCAGGATGACCAGGATTTTCAGCCTGTAACACGTAGATTGTTTGCTCGCAAAAAGACGCCAGTTGAATAGCAAATTAGTTTACAGGCTAAATTACAGGCTATCGTAAACAACAATAGCTCAAGTGAATCGAGGCCATAGTGTTGCGGTTTATCATTCACCTCTGTGAAACATAATACTCTGGTGGTCCCGTGGTTAGGATTCGGTGCTTTCACTGTTGCGACTTGGGTTTGATTCCAGTGAGGGAACCAAGAGGTTGGGCCTAGTCAGTACTTGGATGAGAGTCCATCTAGGAATACCAAGAGCTGTATCCTGTGGCCCACTGGAGAAGGGACTGGCAAACCACTTTGCCATGAACAAGTGGATCAGCGTGATGTCATTATGAGAGTGGGAGGACTTTTTCTTTTAAATTATGCAAAAAAATTAAACTTTCAAGCTTAATATTTTTTTTCATTTATAAATTCTAATAATAACCAATTGTAATTATACTATTTTCTATGTATACTTTTCATTTCGGAAATAACTGGGACCTTTGCTGTGTCACTTTAAAAACAGCACATATTCTTGGGAAGTGCTGCTAAACTGAATTACCTTTTTTTATTGTACCATCGCAATAACACAAGGTTAGCAATAATATACAGAAATGTGATTGCTTGATCAGAAACCAAAGTGTTTAAACGTTCCTGGCAGAGGAGGAGCAAGCACCTGCAGCTTTTCTGTGTCCCCTTCAAGTATGTTTTGTAAACTTAAAGCCGTATATTTAAAATATACTCATAATTACTCTTCAAATTAGACAACAAAATATACATCCTATAATTTATTACCATTTGTTTTATCATTATGCTACAGTGGAGTCTACCATTTTTGTTTCTGCTAATCAACTTCCTGAGCATTAAGGAAACTTTGATTGCATAAGAAGCATGTTTTCAACGGGACTAATGGAAAGCAGCAGACAGAATCAACTTATAAAAAGAAAATAGATGTAAATATTAATTGGATATCAAAATTAAAAGTTATGTTGTTTTTCTTTCTAAAAGCATTTTCCACATTTATTTTCTGTCCCTGCCTAAAGTCTATAGAGTGACTGGGCAGTTCTTATGTTCCTATCCGGTCCTTTTTGACATATATTGAAAGTTATTATAGTGTCAAGTCCCCAAATGAAGCTTCCCGGCAGTGTCTGGCTGTTATAGGGAGTTCTGGCCATTGACCCTATTGATTGTCAGATTATTATGGTGTCTGGCAGCGAGAGTTACTAGGGCTGCTCAGACCTGGCCTCCAAATAAATGGTTATATGAGTCTCAGTCTAGCACACAGCAGTAGCTGATGGCCAATTAAGAGGACTCTGAACGCAAGTATACTCTTTATTTTATAATTGTACTATTTAACAGCATTCAAACTGTTTCTTTACTTTGAGACCAGCTGCACCGCAGGATTTATTGAGCATATAGGGGTAAATTCTCAGGTCATGACAAGGCCCAGCATTACAAACTACAGTGGTATCTTGGAACTCAGCTTTAATCCATTCCGGACGGCAGGTTGAGTTCCAAGGTGGTATTTCCCATAGGGATCAATGTAAATTGTAATAATCCGTTTGGAGCTCCAGACATTTCCCATTTTAGTTTGAACTGATGGTCTTGTTTCTTGATACAAAAACTTAAAACTAAACATATATAAATAATTTAAACAATAATTAGATAAAATAACATAGAATTTTACTTCACTTTAACTGTACGGAGAGGACTTGAGGGCCCAATGGAATGGTGGAGATGTTTCAATCTTGCATGGCGCTTTGGGGAAAACACTATGGACACTGGATTCTAATCTCAAAGACAGAGCTCTCCAAACTTTGCAATATGTTTATGTTGAAATTGTCTTTTGCCTTGAATATAACCCATGTATAAACAATAATAATAATAATTGTATGAAACTTTGGTTCTTATAGACAGAGGCTACACTTTGGTTCTTATAAGCACAGCCTGCACTTTGGTCGTTATAGGTACAGTCTACACTTTGATTCTTATAGGCACAGGCTGCACTTTGGTTCTTGTAAGCACAGGCTGCACTTTGATTCTTGTAAGCACCAGCTGCACTTTGATTCTTGTAAGCACAGGCTGCACTTTGATTCTTGTAAGCACAAGCTGCACTTTGATTCTTGTAAGCACAGGCTGCACTTTGATTCTTGTAAGCACAGGCTGAACTTTGATCGTTGAATTCCGAGGAGGTCGAGGTCTCTAAATGCTTATACCCCTTGTCTTCAGTGCAGTAATACATTTCTTCATCATTCTCTACAGACATGAGCAGGTATTTGGCAACTAGTTGACATGATTTCCTGCTGTCCCAGCATGCACCAGTAGGGCAATCACTATCTCAGTCATTTTGATTGACCCACCTGTGCTCAAGCATGGAAATTATGAAATAACATACTTATAGTTTATCCTTTTGAAGAATAGAACTGATAATATTTACACTTTTAATTTAAAAGTTTTAAAAATATACATATTTTTAAATGTAATGCCTAATACAGAGTGTATTGGGTCTGTCCAGCACAAAAGTGGACAAACCTGTTTTAGCTGCCTATCTTGTCAAGTCGAAGGAAGCCTCGTAAACCAGAATTAAATCAATTAGCTTTATCTGCTTGCAGGTTTATCATATGCTAATTAGTTTACTGCTGGAGACTAGAATGAGTATAAATATTAAAAGAGGAAAACAAAAGAATTATTGGGAGATCTCTTATCAGGACTGAATGTCTATGTGACTTTATGCAGAATAAGTAAATTCTCCCTTTGAACGTGGAGCCGGTTCTACCCTCCACATGAATTATTTTGAGGGAACTATGTACTATAATTTTAATTTTTAATTATATGTATATTAATGATAAGGATTACACATCTGCTATAAACAACAGACTGATTAAACTATTTTATTCTTATTGTGGTCAAATATTTTTGAATAACAAAACATAATAATGGAACAAATCTCTTAGAAAGAAAGAATAAATGCACACAATCTTTACACTATTAGCAATTATTCTATTAGCAATTATTCCTTACTACTTGGTTCCATTTTACTTCCCAGCTGCTGCTTGTTACTTTCTCAGGTGAGTAAATCATTATAGGCTAATGTATTTCTATTTAGTCATGATGAAAAGAATAACTGCATATAAAAGATAATAAATTAGATCTTCATCATTTTTTATTCTAAAAACGCTTCATATTTTAAGTGTAGTTGTTCAAAATAGTACATTTTAAAAGGGACCTTTAGCCCTTTTACCCACATACCCACCTCAGGCGGACACCTGCAGGGCTATGAACTTGAAGAAATAGCTGTAGCTTATATGGGAAGCCCACTGGAGCGAGGGGAGAAGGAGGGGGACACGAGAAATCCAGAATAGAGGGTCATATAGCACAAGACTGGTATAATGATATCCTACCACCAATTACAGTGTCACCCCAAACAGCAACACTGTATCTAATCACTGTACTAATAGTTCTAGCTTAATTATATATTTTTGCAACACATTACTGGGATGAAGACAGTGTCCACCTAACATGGGTGAGTGGGTTAACCACAAAAAGCCTAATCAAACTAACAGTCACATAGACTGATTGTAAACCACCCTGTGTTGGTCACCTACACTGCAAAATCAAT
This sequence comes from Discoglossus pictus, assembly GCA_027410445.1. NCBI lineage: Eukaryota > Metazoa > Chordata > Amphibia > Anura > Alytidae > Discoglossus > Discoglossus pictus. Next base: position 546,163,373 of record CM050163.1, read on the forward strand.
AATAGAATTCTGCCGCCACCAAGGCAATTTAAGATGTAACAATATATGGGTGCCTTTAAAAAACGTAAACACTTATAGATTGTGATGACAGCTTTGATGGAGGAGAATCCTGAGGTGAAGTGCTGTAGTGTTGCACATTGCCATGACAATAGTGACAGTTCTAAAGGGAACTTTAGTTTCTGCATGAGGCAAAGTGTTGTATGGCTCATGACTTCAGAGGAATGGGAGCAGAACATTATCCTATGGATGCCTAATACTTATTCTCTCCTTATTGCTGTGTGCTTGAGACATAGTGAGGAAACAAGCTGCATTAAAACCATTTCCTATTCAGTGCTTGGGACAGAGCCATATCTTAATTGCCAACTTTCCAATAACCAGAAGCAAAATTCCTTCCAGGGAATCCATAACACCAATGCAAAGAAAGCCGTAGAGGACAGTACCTAACCGGTGGGATCCATTCATTGGCCAGTCCGGGTTGGTCTTTCGCTTGACACACACTATAAAACATCTCTATGGAAACACAAGGTTCTTAAAAGCTCAGACAGAACATAATAAATGAATGTATTGTTTATGTATAACTAGACAGTATATGTTAACAAAAGAATTATAGACGGAGATACCATGATATTTAGTACAATTGACTATTATTAAAATAGAACAATTATAACCTCGTGGAAAATACTTCAGTCATTATTATTATAGTTGTTTTTTAGGTAGTTTTAGATGATATGGTTATGCTGTCAGCGTCCCATTTGTATCTTTTGCTGGTTCCCCAAGCAAGACAAGGGAGTAAACCTTTGTGTACGATTTTAAAATGATGTGTGTGTAGCCTTCAATATAAATTATTATTATTATTGATTATTTGTTAAGCGGCAACATATTCCATAGAGCTATACAGGGGGGGGGGGGAAACATAATATTAACACATGGCAAATATATGGCAAAATCATGGGTACATGGTGCATTTTCCAAATATTACATATTACAGCTGTGCATGGCTGTGGAAGGAGCAGCTTCTGGGCTAACTCACAGGAGTCTGGAGGAGCAGTGAGCTCTAACACCAACTCCCTCAGAATTTACATAGAATCCTCCTAGAGTGACTCAGCAGCAAAGGAGAACTGTAGTGCTTGATCAGAGCTGCAAATGGAGTCACATGAAAAAAAAAAATATATTTAACAAATAAAGCTGTGGACTACCCGTTCCCTTAGAATAAAATATATTCACTGCAACTCACTTTTTATAATGCAAGAAAAAAAATCTGAACTTTTGAAATGTGTAAATAAATATTTTTTAAGAGCAGAAAAAATTAAGATATTTTTTAAAATAGGTCTACATGCCATTTTTAGACATCAGCCTTACACATTTCAATAGAGTTTTTTTTCAGAACCTGCAAGAAGAAAAAGCTTTTTGCTTTAACGGGTTATAGCAGCAGCTGAACACACGAGGAAAGGAAACTGCAGGATATATTAAAACAAGAAAGGAAATATTCCAGCTCGATAATAAATGACACTTGGCAAGTTCAAGGAGGATGTGGGGAAGAGAGAGCACTGCAGGTGTGTTTATAGTGGAGGGAGGGTCCTGAAATAGATTTTTAGACTGTGGAAATATTTTTTCTATAATTTTTAAATAAATATTTGGTGTGATTCTGTATTTTTTCCACCTGTTTCTAGAGAATATATTCTATTTCTGTATTGCTGTATTATTTTAATTAAAACGACACAGTGGAGGTACTCTCTATGGTATAACTATCCTAATTAGCCTTGTTAATCCCTTGGGTCTGAATATTCTCAGTCTTCATTTGCAATAAAACAATGAATTCTGTAGCCCAGGGGGAGTTAGAAATGATTGGTAATGATCGCCCATTAGCAAAAGATATGACTCTTGGCGGGTGGATTAAAAGGTAAAATCCCTTCATTGAAAGAAAAATGCTTTTTTTAAAAATAAAATAACATTCAGTTGTTATTTCCTATTTATTTAAATTCTATAATGTTTGGAACATCAGCTGCTTTCATTTAAAGGGATTTGGAAGGTTTCTGGATTTTACTAGGTATATAATATCCCTGTGTATCTATTTACTTTTGTCTACTTTATTTCATTAGAGGCATACATATGTTTCCTGGATTAATAGTGCATCTGATAGAGGAAAATCAGTAGTGTTTGCAAACATTTATCTACATGACAAAATACCAAAATAAACATTTAAACACTTACCTTGAACTTAGAAAAATATCTTGTAATTTCTGGCAGTTGAAAATAAGGGTTAACACTCTCTCCAAACCCAGGCTAAATTAGCATTCATTTGAAAACATTTTTTGGACAATCAGGAGGAAGCAGAAGCTGAAACATTTGTGGTTGCTGTCTGTGCTGCAAAGCAGCTGAGGATATGTAGTCAGACTCTCTTATGAAAATAAATAGTACTTTTCTAACAAGTGCCAATCTGTGCAGCACATTCACACTAGATTACACCTGCATATGTCTGTTCTCCTGAATCACTGCTGCTGGTGTTTACATTCCCACAAGGAGACAAGCAAAGAGAAATAAGGTGTGACCCAGCAACCATGTGACAGGCAGCACTTCCTCTGGAAGTCACAACCTGTACCCAGATGGTGTGCAACCTGTGCCCACTGTTATGGAAGTGTCCTTGGGGTGTGCAATTCCAGAAAGCTTTACCAAGCATTATATTTCCAATATAATACATATTTTTCTACTAATCAGTGGCTGTTTTTTAGGAAACATTTGAAACCCAGGAAACTTCTGAATACCTTTAAGAAGTGCTTATAAGCTCTACCTAAAATCAAACAAATAGTCCCTGTATGGGTCTGCCCACTGCAACTCACAAAGACACAAACTCTCTAGTGCCTGCTTTGCTGTGTCTCATACTCAAAAATCAGTGACCATCTCTCAATAACATTCTGCAACATGCTGCTAAGACGTGGTCCGTGATAGGCTAGAACACTAAACTGCATATCCATCCCTACAGTGTCTGTCTGCATATTCTGCAAACAAGGACTATTTCTTTGATGTAGGCAGTATAAACATGTTTTTAGGTATATTTTAATAAAACAAAGTAGACTTATTTAAAATTAAATAGATACACAAGTATATTATTTACTGAGTAAAATCCAGGAACCCTCTATCATTACATATTTTTATCTGAATATTGATCAGTATTAATATTGCCTAATATTTGTATCCTGGTAAACAACACACCCACATAATTAAGGGACTGAACAAATCTGTTACTGCAGTGCAGCAAAACCAAACTTGCAAAAGGACAGTGGCTGACAGATGTACCTGTCGTTCTGTGGTCCATAGGGTCACAGAGAGTCTGGCACAACTAAACAACAACAACAACAAGAGCCATGAGCAAAATGTTACTTTTTAAAGACCCTGCTTGTGTTTAGATGGTTAAATCAGGTGTAACCGTGGAGCCAGTGAGTGTGTATTTATCAATTGAGGGATCGTGGGGGAAGAGGGATGGGGAGGTGGATTTGTTATATCATTTTACCTTTTATTTTAACCTACTTCCTCTGTACATGTTCACAGGGAAAACTTCAAGCCCTGCACCTGCAGAAATCTAAACACCTCTCACATAAATAAAACCTCTCAATACAATCTTCATTAAAGTATCATGGATACCTCCTGAGACCAGCAGAGACATTAAAAACTATTTTTTAAATCCCAAACTACCTTTATGACATTATTCCCACCTAATCATGCTCTTGGTCATAATAAATATTTATGTACATCACATATAGTAAATATATAATTTTATCATACAGTGTTCTTTTAGTAATGGGGTAAATGTACAATTAAATGTCATTTTCCCTTTTTCAAGGTGTGCTGGTAAAGAGGAGGTTATATATAATTAATAGTATGTGAATTGTTTATTACATTAACAAATATTTGCAGTATTTCTATTACTTTGCGTAATGATAGAGCAGTAATTTTACTTTTGTGAATTTTCAATCTTGTATCGGCGCTACAGGGAAAGCTCTATATATGTTTGATTTTCAGATCAAATACAGGACCCTCCAGTCTTTTGCAATGTGTTAATATTGTTTTGTACTTAACCCCCGTATAGCGCTACGGAATATGTTGACGCATTACTAATATAGGATAATAATAATTGTGCATTTTTATGTAGGTTCTTTCCAGGATGTTTTTTGCCTGGATGGATTGAGGTTACACAGACAGATGTTATCACTTGCAGTATGAATATATTAAGTGAAGGCTTGTAGGTTAACATAGACAGCGTGTGTGAAAGACGTTCCAGGTACACATTGATTATATTCCCTGCGTGCACGGTGGGATTCTTGATTCCTGAGTGTGTTTCAGTCCAGTGTCGATTGCTCATGAAGATTCCCTGTTGATCTCGTCTGAAAACTGGTGAATATCACAAGGGAGGAAAACATGTACTTTAGAATGGGTTTAATTCAATTTATACAGACTGGTATGAGGAATATTTCTAGGACGTATTGTACTAATATATAAACCAACTATCAGAATAATGAATACACAAACTGTGCAAGCTTCAAAGGATATGGAAGGTTTCGGGATTTTACTAGGTATATAATATATCTGTGCATCTATTTACTTTGATCTACTTTATTTTATTAAGAAGTGCTTATAAGCTATGTTTTTACTGCCTAAGATCAAACAATAGTCTCTATATGGGTCTGCCCTCTGCAGCTCATGAAGGCACAGACTCTGTTGTACTTGCTTTGCTGTGTCTCATACTAAGCAATACGCTGCCCCTAACCGGGACTACTTGTCCGATTTTAGGCAGTAAATATAGAGCTTATAAGCGCTTCTTATTAAAATACAGTACATACATAAATAGATACATAGGATCATTATATACCTAGTAGAACCAATAACTTTCCACATCCTTGTAAAGGAACATAGTAGTCAGCAGAATTGCAGTGTAAAGTCAGACAGAGATTTTAAAATCATGTGGGAAAACTGTTTACATTCTAGGAATGACTTAGTTACTGGCATTTTTAACTGTTCATAAATCATTTAAGTCCTGTTCACAAGAAACTGTAAACCGTAATGAGGCTCAGGCAGTGGCAGTTTCATTAAAGGTATATATAAGTTTCCTGGATTTTAAATGTTTGGTAAGAAACAGGCAGTAATTATCAGAAAAATATGTGTTAATATTAGTGTACTTACAAAGTTATAGGCAGGATAGTAAAATCCAGCTTTGCATATCCACAGAGAGCTTACATAACCAAGTACACTGAAGAGAGCAGCCAGGTACAGAGTTTGACCTTTCTGGTAAATACCACAGGAAGTAACTGCTCCATAGACTACATATTCTATATTAGCATGTATTAAGAAGGATATAGAAGCCAGGGAAGCAAATATAATTCTGCCACTATACAAATCCCTAGTACGCCCTCATTTGTAACATGGAGTACAATTTTGGGCACCACTTTAAAAAAAAAGGACATTTTAGAGCTGGAAACGGTACAGAGAAGGCCACCCAAACTAATAAGGGGAATGGAGGGTCTAAGTTATGAAGAAAGACTAACCTAATTAAACGTATTTTCTCTAGAAACAAGGTGTCTAAGAGGGGATATGATTACCTTATATAAATACATCCAGGGTCAATATAAGGCTTAGTCATGTGAGCTTTTTGTTCCAAGAGGTTTTCAACTGAAGCTTTCCTTGCTTTTATACCCTTCTTAATACATGCTAATATTTTACTTGCCTTTGCAGCTACTGCTTGGCATTGAGCACTGTTACCTAGGTGATTGTTCACAAGTACTCCCAAATCAATTTCATTATCTGATACGCCTAGATTTGCTCCATTAAGATTATAAATTGCATGGCTATATTTCCTTCATAACTTTACATTTAATAATATTAAATCTTATCTGCCATTTGGATGTCCATTCCTCTAATTTATGTAAATTCTTTTGGAGGGAAAGTACATCATTTTCTGATTTAATTACCTTGCACAACTTTGTGTCATCAGCAAAAATGGAGACACTACTTTCCAGTCCCACCTCAAAGTCATTAATAAATATGTTAAAAAGGAGAGGACCTAATACTGAAACCTGAGGAACCCCACTTACCACATTAGTCCAATCAGAGTATGTTTATATATATAAATACATTTAAAAAATAAATATATATATATATATATATATATATATATATATATATATATATATATATATATATATATATATATATATAATATAAATCATGGGTCAAAGCTTTCTTGTGAAAGGTGTACTGCTCCATAGTGGCCATATTTGGTAATGCATGGTTAAGGTTAATTTTGCTATTTGTTTTGTCCCCTGTTAATATAATCTTGGGGGGATTGGGAACAGGTGGGCCCTTCTCAATATGTATGTGTACCTTGGCATGTGCATCGTGACAAGCAAATACATTACAGGTTCAATCGAACACTCTTTGCAATCCCCAAAGAAGCAGGTTATATGCATCTGTACAAACTAATTAGAAAAATATAATCAGTCAGGCAGATTTGCATAACAGGCCTTGATGCTTCACATCTCTGTTGTTGGAGAAAGCTAAATAGATTCCCTTTCCTTTGGATAAAAACCTTCTTTAAGTGTGATTGCCTGTCACTATGTTGAAAGGGCTTTTCAAACAAGAAAACAATGTATTGAAGGTTGGAAGTTCAATACATTGACAGTCTGCATTGTCTGTTGGCTGCAGTCTTGGAATGAAAGGTTTCTATATTACCGTCCTTTATATATATATAATGACTACTGTATTACTGATAAATAACTTAGAGGAGCAATCATTTGCTTAATGTCATTTTCCGATAGTTTCCTACCCTCTCCTCAGTTGACTTTCCACCTCTCTGTAGTTACAATCTTGATTAGTGATGTTGCCCCTCAATTTACCACCAAGGACGATTATCTTCCAGCACTTTCTTATCACCTTGAGTAGTTATTTCCATATCCAACTTATCACCATGATCTGTAACCTTCCCACCCAACATTCCACAATAAACTGCGTTCTCCACACCAATGTACCTTGATTTCCCATCCAATTTACCACTTTGAGCTGTGATTTCAAACCAGAATTTCCACCCCGAGTCATGGTCTCCAATTAGGATATACTCTCTTGACCTAAGTGACATGGGCCATGATCTTACACTTTAAGCTGTTTTTTCCTTTCTGTAGATACAATGTTGATTAGTGATGTTGCCTCTCAATTTACCACCAAGGACAATTGTTTTCCATCACTTTCTTATCACCTTGTGTAGTTATCTCCATATCCAACTTATCACCATAATCTGTTATCTTACCACTCAATTTTCCACTTTCCCAATCAAACTTTTCACTATAAACTCCATTCTCCACACCAATATACCTCGATTTCCCTTCCATTTTACCATTCTGACAGGATTCCCAACCAGAATTTCCACTTTGAGTCATGGTCATGGTAAGCACACGTGACCTAAGTGACCTGGGCCATGATCTCACAAGATCTATCTTCCAAACAGACAAGTTATCTTCTCATCGCATTTACTACCCTGAGCTATAATCTCCCCACCTCAGTTACTGCCCTGAGTTGTGATCTCCCATGGATGAGCCACGGTTTTCCCCAGTGTGTGGGTAGAGGAGGGGCAAGATGGAGAGGTAATGGGTATTTGTTATTTAATTGGATCTTATTGAATTTGACATATTTCCACTGCCCCACACATCCCTTGAAGCTGAAATAAAATGTAATTGTCCCTCTCACACATTTTTCTCCATGGTATCATGGATGCTCCAATCTCTAATTGAAGGCTTCAACATTTCATTTTCTATAAGTAAATACTAACATTCTAGCCCAATGATGCCCTTAATCAGATTCAGAGTTTACCAACTTACATTTGTTTTAATTTTCTAAGCACAAATTAGTGGTCTGACCGAGGACCGAAAAAACAACAAATATCAATAAATGTTATAGTTGTCTAAGCTACTGATATTTTCAGTATATACACATACAGTAGTGGAGCTACTAAATTGAGGAAAAAATGCAAAATAATTTGGGGGCCCCTTGCAACATCTCTCTACATGTCAGGGGTGTCAATAAAAAAATGATAATTATATGTAGATTATAAGAACACTCCTTAGGTCTCACATCCCTAATACATTAAGAGTCCCTCTTATTTCAGGCAGCGGGTCCCCAAGTGTGTGTGCTCTATCCATGCCTTGCTCAGGGCCTCATTCAATTGCGAATTGAATACGACTCTATATAAGCACATAGCATATTTTTTTTACAGAAATTTTTAGTTAGTGAAGACTAAACTAAAAACTAAAAACTTCTGTAAAAAAAATATGCAATGTGCTTATATAGAGCCCTATTAAATTGGACAAATCGCAATTGAATGAGGCCCTCAGTCTCCAACCTTTATTATGCCTTATTACCATTGCTAGCATATATCACTAATACACACAATACTATTTTGGGTTTCTTCATTTAGCCTGTAAAATGCACATAAAGGAAACAAGACTTTTTTTTAGATTGAAATCTGGGTACATTTTTTTGCGGAGGTTAAAATAAAAGGTCTTAAATAATTGAACACTCTTTATATCTAGACTGCTATAGAATAAAATATATTTTTCTTGGTGCAAATTTTTCTTATCCATCTTCAAGTCTCAAAAAAATAAAAAAAATAATAAACATCCTCAGAAGTTATTTACAACAGTGTAACTTAAAAAATGGCATTTATTATCATAAACAAATACAGTATTAAACTGTAAAATACATCGCTACAAAGGAATGTATTATTTAAGCTTGAAGCAAAGTAAAATATATATAAATATATATTTCAATTTGTTTTTATATGTGAATATACTAATACATTTTCAACATTGCAAAATGTTTTGTTGTATGAAAAATAATTGTCAAAGAGAGAAAAGTGAGGATTTGGATTTCCCTGGGTGTTTACCACCCCAAATATACAGTGTACAAAATAGTGGGATAAGTAAGAACTAAATAAATTTTATTAAATACATGACAGCGACGTCTTTAAAAGCAAGGGATATTAAAAACACTAATAAAGGGAGTAAAACAAGGGCAGATGTAAGGAATAGCAGGTAACCCTGTAGCACTGATATTGTGCAAAGTAGGACTCTAAAGTGAGTGGGTACTGCTATTCACACCTAGCGGGCAGGCCAAGACATTTACAAAAAGTTCCCAGGGCAAAAAAGCCCTATAATATTATAAATGATGTATATACAAAGCACCCTTATGCTGAAATGAATATCCTCCACATATCTAGAGGATGACTTTAATAAAGCAATATTTTGCAAAAACATAGGTAAAAAAATGCCTTACTGATAGACCTATTGTGCTATTATAAAGGTACCAAGAAACTGTACCTATATGAGCAGAGTTTGCAAAGAGCTCAACTTGGAGCATAAATAGAGTTGTCAAGAACAGCTATATATTACACAGCATAGAGTTCAAGCTGTGTCTGTGTGTACAGATAGGTAACTAGCTGCCATATGGTACAACAAGTACCTAAAGATGTATGTGCACAGTAGAAGCTGTACCCCAACTTAAAAGTCGTATAGGAGGTACTATCAGGTATTTTCAGACATATTATGCCACTAGTGGGATATAAGGGGCTTTAAGCTAGGCCATAAATGCAGCAGATTCGCGCTTCCTGGAACGCTTGGCCGCTAGGTTTGCAACGCGCATGCGCACGTCTAACGTGATGACGTACGCAGCGTGGTTGCTAGGAGCCTGACGCGTTTCGACGTATCACGTCTTTGTCAAAGGGAAATTGTATAACGCTGTCTCTGGGAGCTTTATATAGGGAGCTGTCACCAAGGCAACGTAAAAAGTCGTATATGCATTGCCCGTAACGGGTCACAAAAGTGCAAATGGCATAGAAATCAAGTTAGTGTGTACAAAAGGACATTGAAATGGATGTTAAAACGTTAATGAAAACCAATACAATAGTATAGCATCAATGTATGGGTCACAAAAACTGGTTAAAGAGGCTAATAATAAGAAGTATAATGTGAAGGCTTTTGCATATGGATAATAGAGTTAAAAAAGATAAACACAAAAGAGGACATCAAGGGTTAAAGGCCGTTTATTAGGTGAAAAGTGAACTCCAATGTATAATAAAGGGTGGGGGACCAAGAGACAAAATCTATATAGGGAGACTGAAGTCTCAAAGTGTAAAGTTATATAAGATGTGTGGGTATAGCTGGAAAGCTAGTGTAAGAAGAGAAAATAAATATTCTCAAGTGTGTGTGGACTGAAGTAATAGGTACCTATAGCAGATTGCTGGTCTAAATGTAAAAATGAATAATAAAAAAGAGTGCTAATGTACTGAAAGTCCAGAAAAGAAGTGCAAATACTTGCTGGGGTGCACATACATGATGGAAGAGCAAATTGATGCTCTGTGAGGGATAAGGTGTACTAAATGTCTACCAAAGGTGGACAGAAAAATAAGGTATATTAAATGTGAAGCAAACTGAGATGCTGTGAGGGTAGAAGTGTACAGAGGACAACAAAGCCTACCAGAAAGTGGGCAGAAAAAGTTAGGCACATAAAAGAAGAGAAGGGCAAAGTGCTAAATGAAGGGTGTAAAAGTAAACCCCTCATTGAGTCCATAAGGTGCTTGAGCCTTCAATTGGTATATCCAGCGTGCCTCACATTGTAATAATTTTCTCTCCAGGTCACCCTGTCTTGGGCCTATATGGACCTGGTCTATTGCACAGAAAGATAGAACTTCACTTCTATTGTTATGACAATACTTAACATGGCGGGCAATTGGTGTATCCAATGTATTCTTGATACTGTAGATATGCTCACCAATCCTGCGGCGCAGTTGGCGCCTCGTTTTTCCTACATAGATCTTCCTGCAAATACAGGTGGCCACATAGATAACCGCCGTAGAACAACAGTTCATAAATTCTTAAAGGTCCATATAGGCCCAAGACAGGGTGACCTGGAGAGAAAATTATTACACTTCTACCCTCACAGCATCTCAGTTTGCTTCACATTTAATATACCTTATTTTTCTGTCCACCTTTGGTAGACAGTTAGTACACCTTATCCCTCACAGAGCATCAATTTGCTCTTCCATCATGTATGTGCACCCCAGCAAGTATTTGCACTCCTTTTCTGGACTTTCAGTACATTAGCACTCTTTTTTATTATTCATTTTTACATTTAGACCAGCAATCTGCTATAGGTACCTATTACTTCAGTCCACACACACTTGAGAATATTTATTTTCTCTTCTTACACTAGCTTTCCAGCTATACCCACACATCTTATATAACTTTACACTTTGAGACTTCAGTCTCCCTATATAGATTTTGTCTCTTGGTCCCCCACCCTTTATTATACATTGGAGTTCACTTTTCACCTAATAAACGGCCTTTAACCCTTGATGTCCTCTTTTGTGTTTATCTTTTTTAACTCTATTATCCATATGCAAAAGCCTTCACATTATACTTCTTATTATTAGCCTCTTTAACCAGTTTTTGTGACCCATACATTGATGCTATACTATTGTATTGGTTTTCATTAACGTTTTAACATCCATTTCAATGTCCTTTTGTACACACTAACTTGATTTCTATGCCATTTGCACTTTTGTGACCCGTTACGGGCAATGCATATACGACTTTTTACGTTGCCTTGGTGACAGCTCCCTATATAAAGCTCCCAGAGACAGCGTTATACAATTTCCCTTTGACAAAGACGTGATACGTCGAAACGCGTCAGGCTCCTAGCAACCACGCTGCGTACGTCATCACGTTAGACGTGCGCATGCGCGTTGCAAACCTAGCGGCCAAGCGTTCCAGGAAGCGCGAATCTGCTGCATTTATGGCCTAGCTTAAAGCCCCTTATATCCCACTAGTGGCATAATATGTCTGAAAATACCTGATAGTACCTCCTATACGACTTTTAAGTTGGGGTACAGCTTCTACTGTGCACATACATCTTTAGGTACTTGTTGTACCATATGGCAGCTAGTTACCTATCTGTACACACAGACACAGCTTGAACTCTATGCTGTGTAATATATAGCTGTTCTTGACAACTCTATTTATGCTCCAAGTTGAGCTCTTTGCAAACTCTGCTCATATAGGTACAGTTTCTTGGTACCTTTATAATAGCACAATAGGTCTATCAGTAAGGCATTTTTTTACCTATGTTTTTGCAAAATATTGCTTTATTAAAGTCATCCTCTAGATATGTGGAGGATATTCATTTCAGCATAAGGGTGCTTTGTATATACATCATTTATAATATTATAGGGCTTTTTTGCCCTGGGAACTTTTTGTAAATGTCTTGGCCTGCCCGCTAGGTGTGAATAGCAGTACCCACTCACTTTAGAGTCCTACTTTGCACAATATCAGTGCTACAGGGTTACCTGCTATTCCTTACATCTGCCCTTGTTTTACTCCCTTTATTAGTGTTTTTAATATCCCTTGCTTTTAAAGACGTCGCTGTCATGTATTTAATAAAATTTATTTAGTTCTTACTTATCCCACTATTTTGTACAATGAAAAATAATTGATCTAAATTGTTTAAAAAGTACATTATATAAAGAAAGCTCTGTCGTTACAAGAAATAGAGGGGCACTGAGCCTTATGAATGTCTGAACTGCACCACATTGTGCTTTTGTCCCCATTGATTTAAATGGAGATCAGATAAGAAAACAATGAACAGGGTCTTTACCTCTGTTGTTTTAGTGTTAATTTTTTTCCAACATTTTTTTTCAGCTAAGGGAAGCATATGCTCAAACAAAGCGTGTTTTATCAATATTTAATGGTTACTAAGTCCAATCAATAAAACTTATCAAAAGGAACTAAAACATATTTATTTCAAGAAGTGTTTGACAGAAACTTATTTTTATCTAATTGCAAGACCTAAAATAAATGGCAAGCTTATAAATATTTAGCAGTAAGTGAATCTATATTGTATTCTCTTTTACTGCACTATGGAGTAGTAGGTTTTAATATGGTGGTTATGCTACTAATGAGCAGTAGCCTGAGAATTTCCTTTAGTCTATAGGAACCTGAGGAAATATATAAGGAGCTTAGAAATCAGTCTACCAGGTAATGTCCAACTCTGGGCATGCTCGATATGTCTAAAACCAAGGGATCTGTCAGATATATTCACTGGACAAGTAATTATTAAATTATTTGTTTAATAATTGTATTATTATCAGTAGCATGGAGGAACATTTGCCTAGGACAGCTAGGCCTAGGGAGCAGGTTCCCAAAGGTCCGCGGTTGCAATTTTAACATTACGTTACCGCACTCCTGGGAACTATATATGGGATTTGCAGGTCAATGAGGGAAATAAGTATTTGACTCCTTTGTCTTAGTACTTGGTGGCAAACCCCTGTTGGCAATCTCAGAGGTCAGACGTTTCTTGTAGTTGGCCACCAGGTTTGCACACATCTCAGGGGGGATTTTGTCCTACTCCTCTTTGCAGATTCTCTCCAAGTCATTAAGGTTTCGAGGCTGATGTTTGGCAACTCGAACCTTCAGCTCCCTCCACAGATTTTTTATGGGATTAAGGTTTGGAGACTGGCTAGGCCACTCCAGGACCTTGATGTGCTTCTTCTTTAGCCACTGCTTTGTTGCCTTGGGTCATAGTCATGCTGGAATACCCATCCACGAACCATTTGCAATGCCCTGGCTGAGGGAAGGAGGTTCTCACCCAAATTGGGACTGCACATGGCCCCGTCCATCATCCCTTTGATGCTGTGTAGTTGTCATGTCCCCTTAGCAAAAAAAACACCCCCAAAGCATAATGTTTCCACCTACATGTTTGACGGTGGGGATGGTGTTCTTGGGGTTATAGGCAGCATTTCTCCTCCTCCAAACAAGGAGAGTTTAGTTGATGCCAAACTGATTGATCCCACCACAACACTTTCACCTAGTTCTCCTCTGAATCATTCAGATGTTCATTGGCGAGCTTCAGACGGGCCTGTACATGTACTTTCTTGAGCTGGGGGACATTGCGGGCGCTGCAGGATTTCAGTCCTTCACGGCGTAGTGTGTTACCAATTGTTTTCTTGGTGACTATGGTCCCAGCTGCCTTGAGATAATTAACACGATCTTACCATGTAGCTCTGGGCTGATTCCTCACCGTTCTCATGATCATTGAAACTCCACGAGGTGAGATCTTGCATGGAGCATCAGACCGAGGGAGGCTGGCAGCTATTTTGTGTTTTTTTCCATTTGTGAATAATAGCACCAACTGTTGTCACCTTCTCACCAAGCAGCTTGGCGATGTCTTGTAGCCCATTCAAGGCTTGTGTAGGTCTACAATCTTGTCCCTGACATCCTTGGACAGCTCTTTGGTCTTGGCCATGGTGGAGAGTTTGTAATCTGATTGATTGCTTTTGTGGACAGGTGTCTTTTATACAGGTAACAAGCTGAGATTAGGAGCACTCCCTTTAAGAGAGTGCGCCTAATCTCAGCTCGTTACCTGTATAAAAGACACCCAGGAGCCAGAAATCTTGCTGATTGATAGGGGATTAAATACTTATTTCCCTCACTGACCTGCAAATCAATTTATAATTTTTTGACATGCGTTTTTCTTGTTTGTTTTTATGTTATTCTGTCTCTCACTGTTAATACACCAACCATTAAAATTCTAGACTGATCATTTCTTTGTCAGTAGACAAAGGTTTAAAATCAGCAGGGAATCAAATACTCCCCCCCCCCCCCACTATATATATATATATTATTTATATATAATGTGTTTGTGAAAGGAGGGGCAGTGGAGGTAATGAAGGGATAGAAGAAATGTGGGCAACATAATAATATCCAAATATTTTAATTATTTAATACAAACGTATTCAACTCATATCAGTATACATTAAGGAACAATTAATTATAGTGTGTTGATTACATGAAACAACGGCTGGTAGAAGTAGTTATGGACTTGCAGACAAAGCCATGTCCTATCTTTCCTTCTCCATCTATACTTCCTCCCTTGGTTCACTATCATCTATATGTTGATGACATTCAAATCTACCTCTCAGCCCAGATATATGCCCCTCTATCCTAGCAGAACTGGCCAACTGCTCCTAATTTTTCCACCCTCTACCGCAGCTTCCACTCCACATATATGTTTCACTGCTGACAATGCCATCATCACTCCCTACTCCCAGGTCCATTTTCTTGGAGTTCTACTGGACCCTGCCCTCTCTTTCATTCCTCACATACAATCACAAAATCTTGTCTTTTCACCTGAAAAACATTGCCAAAATATGTTCCTATCTTACACAAGGAAAAACTAAAATTCTAATCCACTCCCTCATCTCACCTCAACTACTGCAGCTTTCTCCTTGCTGGCCTCCCCATCACCGGTCTCTCTCCACTCCAATCAACCCGCAATGTCTACAGCACCTCTTTTTCAGTCATTCCTTTGGCTTCCCATAGCTTCCAGAATAAAATGTAACATCAATAACCTAACGTATAAAGCCCTCAACAAAGTGCACCCCTTTTATCTCTGCTCTTGTATATAAATGCTCCCCCACCGGCTCACGTCACTCTGCTCCTTCTTTTCTACTCTCTTATTACCTCCTCTAACTCCCGCCTTTAGGACTTTTCTTGTGTTGTCCTTATTCTTTGGAACTCCTTGCCTTGCTCCATTAGACTATCCTTCTGGTTTATAGGGAACCTCATGTTTATACTTTAGATGGGGGATCCCCTGACTCACAGGGGCTAGTGGGTATGAAGGGGGAATCCTGGAGGCAAGGAAGGTAATAAGTATTGAATGATGTCCCAATGGTATTTCTTGGAGGTTAGGTTTAGGTGTGTGATGTGATAGCTCAGTGGTGATCTAGGAGTGGACTTCACTTAGCTCGATTCTTACGGGAACATGCACTTAAAGAACCACTATGGTCATTTTTTCTCTATGGTATTTTGAATAGCTAAACTTGATAATATGCAACATCTTTTAGAAACTAAAAAACAAAATATAATCACAGCCTTTACATTTTTCATTTATATGTGCATTTCTTGATTGGAGGATCCCATTTTCTAATTCCATGAAAAAAAAAAAAATTAGAGGCTGCATTATTATTTTTGTACATTCCAAAAACATTTATTTTTAAATAAAGTTTTCCAAACGGGTAACTTTTTAATTTATGACCACAGTGAACCTTTAATATGTGCACAATGCTCCATACAGACTATCTAAAAAATCAATTCTTTTATCTTTCTACTAAACTTTGAGAGAAAACAACAGGAGGAACCTAAGTAGAGCATGGTCAGGGCTGGAGAACAGATGTTTTACCCGTAAACGGGAGACTTTCCTTCAAAAGAGGGACATTTGGGAAGGATATCAGAAAAGAGGGTTTCCCTCCTAAAGAGACACAGATGATAATGATAGGATAAAAGTCTTTACAGATGATGGTATCAGAGCAGTATAAAGGGCCCTTCCCCCGAGGGGGTGTTGTAAAAAATGTTTTGTGTAGGGCCCCTTTTGGTACCAATTCACTCAGTGCTTCTCCCCAAGTCCATTTTCCCATAACCGCTCCCTTCCTAAGACTCTTTCCCGTTGCTTCTCCCCCCAAGATCCCTTTCCATAGCTGCTACCCTAAGCTCCTGCATGCATGAAGTGCAGTTTTAGAAATAGTGCACTCTACTTTACAGTGACATCAACCACAGGGGGCTGGTGCAGTGGAGGGGGCCCAGGAGAGATGTTGAGAGAGACCGGGTGCTATGTATATATATATATTTTTTTTATATATATATATATATATATATATATATATATATATATATATATATATACAGTATATATATATATATATATATATATATATATATATATATAGATACACTGCACCTAACCCTTCTCAACACATCAGTTAGCACCCATACCTATCTCTTTTGCTTCCTTCTCATAGAACCCATCCCCCTATACTTTGCTGTCACTTTGCAGCCCTTGCTCTTTTGAATTTTTCCCTGATGCACTTCCCCAACATGCTGAACTGCTCTACACTGCCACCTCTTGGAGCTTTAGTTGAAATGTTCTTTTTTAAACATACACTCACTCATTTCAGGCCATGATTGTATATGGCCAAGAAGCACAGTGGGGCCTGGGGGGGCAATGGCGTGTTGGGCCAGGTTGGGGCGCCTCATGCATTCCTCTAATCTGCTGAAAAAAAATAAAATGCAAAATTACACAGCACTGCGCCCCACCCAGAGGAGGCCCCTTGTGCACTGCACCACCTGCACCACTGGTAGATCCGCCCATATGATAAACACTGGTGATAACAGGAGACTATACAAGTATTTCTACTGTAAGCCTTTTATATTAGAAAATATGACAATATGTTTATACACATTGACACAAAATGAGGAACATTAATCAATAACCCTTGGCAGGAAACCAATTTCATTGTTGTGAAACAAGCCTTCATTCAAATCAATGTGAGTTTACACAATGGAATACCTGGCAGTGTGTTGTAATATCTAATAAATATAAAGTATGAGATTCTTTTAAACAGACATGAAAAAAAAGGTTGCTCCGCATAGAAACTGAGCAGTTTTAGTCCCCACCGTGTTTCTCTGTGAGGAAGATTTTATTATTTTTTGTGATCAATGCTATCAGACCCCCTGAAGGGATTTCAAACGTCGCAAAGATGAGGAATTGCTCGGTTTTTGAAAATAGCTACCGTATATAATTTTCAAAGTGCTGTTTTAACTAAATAATTGTATAATTCTAATTAAAATGTTGTTTATCTTGGCCTTTAGCAGAAGAGATGGTTGGGTTAAAGCATACACTCTGTGTTTCTTGACTTTAATATCTGTTTTTGATATTAGTCTTAAAAGAAAAGACAGGATTTTGTTTGCTTAATTTAGTAATACTAGTGCAAGCAGAAAAAGTAAGATTTAATCCATCTGTCTGCTCAACTCAAAAACAGTAGGGTACAATTAGATTAGCCCTGTGAGTTTAGTCACTTTAGAATTGATGTTAAAATTTGGATGTTAAATGATTTTCTTTCTTAAGACTATTTTTTTGCAATAGGACCACTCAGATAACTATGGCAATCTTTGGGGTTTATTTTTTATGCAATATGTTATTTTATATATTTAGTTTGATCTTCTGGCATTGTTTGCCCTTATTGATCATGTGATCTGTATTTTGTGCTGTTGCCAATACAACACAAGGTATATTTAGAGGTATATATATAGGTTTCCTGGGTTTCAAAAGTTTGGCAAAAACAGGCAGCGATTAACAGAAAAATATGTGTTATATACATAAGTTCAGTGTACTTACAAAGTTATAGGCAGGAAAGTATAATCCAGCTTTGCACACCCACAGGGAGCTTACATAACCAAGTACACACAGAAAATGCAGCTAGGTATGGAGTTTGAGGTACTGCTGCTGGAGAGAATCTCATGGTTTGGTGGGATCTGAGCTCACAGCTGAATCAGAGCACAATGATAGAGAGAGATAGAGACTACATATCCCAGGCTGCTTTGCAACACAGGAACATCAGAGTATGATACAAATGTATCAGGGTGAGTTTGTAAATGTTCATTTTAGTATTTTTTCATGTAAAACATGTTTGCATACACTAATAATTCTCCTCTTTAAGATTAATTCACAATCCAGGAAATGTACATATTCCTTTAAATTTCATGGATTATGAATGCATCTGATAGAGATGAATCAGTAATGTATAACAACATTTTTTGCAGGAAAAGATCTTAAACTAAACGTTAATAAACTTACCCTGATGTTTGCAAATTTCTTCAGTTTTCTGGGACTTGATTTTGAAAAGGAATGCCCCTTGAAACCCTTAGCTAAATTAGCATAAAATCCATAATTCCTTTTGGCTAATCAAAGGCAGCTATAACATAGTTGCAATGTCTGGGAAATCAGTTTTTGAAGCAAAGCATCATGGGATTTGTTCCCCCCCCCCTTCACAAGGAAGCAAGGAGGAGCTCAGACATTGCTATGTGGATTTCTGCATTGTGCTGCTGTTAGCTTGAAGGTTAGAATAGGGTTAAAAAGTCTACCTGGATGCAGTGTTTCGTCTGGAAAGTACAGTGTGCCCATTTAAGCAGCTCTGGGGGTGTGAAAAACATTTTTTTTATACAATAAGTCTGTATGTGCACAGAATGACTCAATGTATGTATGTTTTTGATATAAGCAGCTTGTGTTTGATTAGGAAAAGGTACAAACAGAGAAACTTTTAAATGTTGGGCTTTAATACATAGGGTGTGTATTTTAGGTATAACAAGCAGAGAAACCTCTATTGCGCTCTTGTCAATTTTGTGTTACATAGATTCATGTAAATCTACGTTTTTGGTATATGCTAGAAATAATAATTTTTACACTATTTCTTTTTCACATGATATGCAATCAAAAAAACTTAGATACCTGTATAATACTGTACATATGCTGAAATAATGATGCAAGATCTTCTTTGTGGCCGTAAAAATGCATGGGTACATCACTAAAGAGATATAAAGAGTACTAATATGTTATTTTGTCACTCAAAGGGTTAATGTATCCTTATATTTCTTAGTGGTTTTAATGGATTGTGGGTGTGTTTGTATACTGTATTTCATCATATATTGTTCAATAATATTGATGTTTACTCTAATGCGTTATTTTCGCCTTTATTTGTTACATCCATTTCACTTCTTTCTAGAACACTGACATTTGATTTGTTATAATACCTCCAATCTTACTTCGCCTTTGTTAACTAAATTTACTGTATGAATATTGGCTTGGATAGGAATTTTATTAGAGGGGTTAAGTTGTCCTTAAAGGAATTCTGTCAGCCCAAATTCAAGTTGGGGTTTGTTTAGGTTATTCTTAAATAGTATGAAATACTGTTGTATTAGCTGTTTGTTTCTAAATTGGATTAGTCACTTTTATTTATGCTGCATTTTGAAGCAATTGAGTGGCTTCTGAATGCTAAATATCTGCTTTGATGTGTTAATTGGAATCAGTCTGTTTGAATATGTTGTTATACAGACAGAACAAGCTCACCATTCTTATCCAGTGCTCTGAACAGATAATTAGCATATTGAACTGTGAAAAACATTGCTGTATTTCTCAGAAATTATTTACTGTAGAGAAAAAAGGCTAGTACAATGTATAGTCACTCTTTAAGACAAAACCAACTTCCTGTTGGGGTGGCAATGTCTCTTTAAAATGTAATTACATTAAGTTTTTCTGAGGCAAAAATGTAGATGGAGACCACATATAATTGCATATAATAGGTGCTAAATTAAAGGTGATTTTTATATTTGTAACATTCCAATTAAATGTTGCCCATTATTAAAGGATATTTAAAGATCATTTAGGATCTATCCCGTTGTGTAAGCACAAGAAATCGGCAGCACTGAAAGCTGCAGTGTCAGAAAGAAGCCGCTAGATGGCGCCGTCCATGTTCAGGGATGGCCCTAATTATTCCCTCCTCCGGCATGGCGCAACGCAACAGCGCTGGATCAGTATCGCTATGTTCGGCGCAAGCACTCGACCCTCGAGGACATCGGGCTCGCCTCTCATAGCTCAAGGCCTCTTCTGTCGGTGCGCCTTTATATGCACTGTGCAGCAGTATTCAGAAAACCCGCCACGCCATCTAGCAGTTGGCGGCAGCACTACTGCTGCTAATCTTTTGCGTAGGGGAAGAGGGAAAGGACCAATCATTTAGTTAAGGGTTAATAGGAAATAACCTTTACTAAACTTTTACGGTACATTTAAGCAATAACTTACTATGTCTCAATGGCTCCTCTAGTTTTATAAGCATTGAGTTGTTAGCCATAGGCACACACACTTTCTAGTCACCACCCACTATCATACTGCAGTTGTGTTATGCTCCACTCCAGCCACAATACTTTATTCAGGGATGGGGAGATCTGGAGTTTATACATTCTGCGACATGATTGTAAAATTTTAATTAATTGATGAAATACACAGTAAAAGGGTAATTTAGAGCAATGAAAAAACAGGACTACCGTGTTATTTTAAGGAACTGGAAAAGAAAAAAATAATATGGGGATGGAGAAAAAATAAGAGAGAACAAATAGTATATAATGTGTTGGCAAAATAGAAAGTAACACGGGGAGAAAAAGCTTCAGGGCATCTCTATATGCCACAAATAGCATCCATGTCAGACTTTAGATCCTCCAGACAGCATTGTGCGGTACCAGCAGCCCACGGTCTGAACCTTTCTGAGTCTGATAGGTCATAGCCTTCCTGATTTAAGCTCCATCACTCCTACCTCTTGTGGGTTGCTAGGCAACCATGGCCGCAGCCCTGGAATATACTGCAGACATTAGTTCATAGTTTGCTCTTCCTTTGGCACTGTATTCTTTATTAGTTTCTTCGTGTTATAGCAAGAAAATCACTAGATGAATTAAAAAGAAAGTTCTGAAACTTATCTTTGTATATTTTAACTTTAACACCCTAAAAACAAATTTGGTAATTTTTAAATAGCATTAAAATTAGGTTATACTTGTGTGACGATCCGAGTGGTAGGGGCTATTACTGCCCAGGGACACCAGCTATAGACTACAGGTTAACTAACCGTTTTGGGTTCTTGGAAATCTCGGCACCAGCACCCTGGCATATCTGGCTTCTGTATCAGTCAGGGTCCTTGCATCAGAAAACATCACTTCCAGGCTACCAAGAGACTCCAGATATGATTCTTCTTAAGGGGCTTGATAAGACGTGTTACAATCAAACCTACCTCAGCAGGATCCTACAGAGTCTCTCAGTACCTCACTGCAGCCATCCAGGAGAACAGGAGCAAAATAAGAGATATACAATTTTTTATATGCCTCAGCAGTGAACTGCCTTTATTCGCTTCTAAAACACAACTAAAACTACAGACAGAAACAGAACCAAAGCACAACCCACGATCCCTGAAGCATGCTGGCAATTATATTTTTTCCAATGGTGTAGCCTGTTCTCTATGGTAGCTCAATGGGCCAAAATCCAGGCACTGGAAAGGGGTCCGTGACAACTTGGTATTAGTTATTTTGTCTTTCCCTTCCTTGCCCACCCCCGCTCTCCCTGGGACACGCCCTACCAACCCCACCTAGCCACTGCTATGTCTCCCCTGGCAGTGCATCTACTCCTAAATACTTCTCTTTATCTATACCACTGTTACCAATTGTGGATCGGCTACATGTCTCCCACAAGGCTGATACGTTGCTCTCTTCCTAGAGAATGTATGCAGCTGTTAGGTGGCTCCGACAGGCTGTATCTCGTAAGAGCTTACTTATACAAAGCTAGTTGGTTTGTCACATAAGGGCAATAAGTTGCAAGCGGTAAACAGATTAGAGATTGAATCTATGAGTCAGCGCTATAGCAACTTCAGTAAGGTGATAGAACATCAGTAAAAATTATAATATAGCTACTGTATATGTTTCCCACACAAATGTGTTTATCATTTAAAAAGGCAAATTGTGGGTTTGTGTCAGGAATTAGATGAATATGGTGTTTTCTTGTCTCATAGTAACAAATCCCACCTGGTCTGTGTGAATAATACTAATGTGGAGGAAATATCGTCTATTTGCTATATATTTTGTCTGTCTCCACCCCAGACAACGCCTCCGCTAGATTCATTGGTCATGCTCAACGATCAATGTCTGCAGCACCTCTGTCAGTCATTCCAGTGGCTTTTCATAGCTCCAGAATAAAATGTAGTCTTGACCATTACGTATAAAGTCCTTAACAACAATGCACCCCCTTATATCTCTGCTCTTGTCTCAAAATACTCCCCACTCCACCTCTTTATTTTGCTAATGAATGTCCTGTTTTTTCCTCTTGTCGCCTCCTCTAGCCCCTGCCTTCAGGAATGGTCTTGAGCTATCCCTATTGTGGAGCTCCTTGCCTTGGTCCACCAGACAACCTCCATGCCTCAAAACCTCCAAAATGCATTGGTTTAAAGACAGTATCACCTTCAGTCTTAATGTGCCCGACTGCATACAAAATTAGACACCCAATATACAGTATACCACACAGCCACATTCACTTGCATTATTTTGGTTTAGAAAAAATATATATATACAGTGGATATAAAAAGTCTACACACCCCTATTAAAATGTCAGGTTTCTGTGCTGTAAAAAAACGAGACAAAGATAAATCATTTCAACTTTTTCCACCTTTAATGTGACCTATAAACTGTATTCAATTGAAAAACAAACTGAAATCTTTTAGGTAGAGGGAAGAAAAAATATAACAATAAAATAATATGGTTGCATACGCTTAAACTAATACTTTGTTGAAGCACCTTTTGATTTTATTACAGCACTCAGTCTTTTTGGGTATGAGTGTATCAGCATGGCACATTTTTAACTTGGCAAGATTTGCCCACTCTTCTTTGCAAAAACACTCCAAATCTGTCAGATTGCGAGGGCATCTCCTGTGCACAGCCCTCTTCAGATCACCCCACAGATTTTCAATCGGATTCATTTCTGGGCACTGGCTGGGCCATTCCAAAACTTTAATCTTCTTCTGGTGAAGCCATTCCTTTGTTGATTTGGATGTATGCTTTGGGTCGTTGTCATGCTGAAAGATGAAGTTCCTCTTCATGTTCAGCTTTCTAGCAGAAGCCTGAAGGTTTTGTGCCAATATTGACTGGTATTTGGAACTGTTCATAATTCCCTCTATCTTAACTAAGGCCCCAGTTCCAGCTGAAGAAAAACAGCCACAAAGCATGATGCTGCCACCACCACGCTTCACTGTGGGTATGGTGTCCTTTTGGTGATGTGCAGTGTTGTTTTTGCGCCAAACATATCTTTTGGAATTATGGCCAAAAAGTTCAACCTTGGTTTCATCAGACCATAACACCTTTTCCCACATGCTTTTGGGAGACTTTAGATGTGTTTTTGCAAAATGTAGCCTGGCTTGGATGTTTTTCTTCGTAAGAAAAGGCTTACGTCTTGCCACTCTACCCCATAGCCCAGACATATGAAGAATATGGGAGATTGTTGTCACATGTACCACACAGCCAGTGCTTGCCAGATATTCCTGCAGCTCCTTTAATGTTGCTGTAGGCCTCTTGGTAGCCTCCCAGACCAGTTTTCTTCTCGTCTTTTCATCAATTTTGGAGGGAGCTCCAGTTCTTGCTAATGTCACTGTTGTGCCATATTTTCTCCACTTGATGATGACTGTCTTCACTGGGTTCCATGGTATATCTAATGCCTTGGAAATTCTTTTGTACCCTTCTCCTGACTGATACCTTTTAACAATGAGATCCCTCTGATGCTTTGGAAGCTGACTACTATGGCAGGTGTATGCTGACTACTATTTAACACAATTTTGAATGTGATTGCTTAATTCTGAACACAGCTACATACCCAGTTATAAGAGGGTGTGCAGACTTATGCAACCACATTATTTTTATTTTTTATTTTTCTTACCTCCACCTAAAAGATTCCAGTTTGTTTTTCAATTGAGTTGTACAGTTTATAGGTCACATTAAAACTGGAAAAAGTGCTGAAATGATTTATCTTTGTCTCATTTTTTTACAGCACAAAAAACTGACATTTTAACAGGGGTGTGTAGACTTTTTATATCCACTGTATATATTGTTTACATGACCTACATATCAGAGAAATATGAATAAATGTAATAAATACAATAAAAAGAGTAAAAAATTATATATATATATATATATATATATATATATATATATTTATATATATATTTATATATAGTGATTAATACAAAAATAAAAATAGAAACAGATATAATAATATATATAACTTTAACAATAGTAATATTATATATTATTATGACCACCTCCTACTGTTGACGTCAGCAGCTCATAGCCAATGAAATACGGCACATGTCTTGAAATGGCTTGGTGGGTATAAAGGGGATGATCAGTGGCTTTTGGGCCAAGGGTGGCAGTATTTCTTAAACAGCGCAGTTTGTGAACAGTTCTTGTGCTGCCGGGATTAAAATGTACCATGACTGGACAAACGGCACCATTGCGAATCAACAGAGTGGAAACTGAGGAGCACCACATGCCAGAGGTGAATGTCGGCTGCAAAGGTGTGTGAGGGATAACCAACACGCTACAGATGAGCAACTCACCTTCCAAACAAACCAGGGGGCTACCTGATGTGTGTCTAAAATGACAATACAGTGAACCCTGTTGCGTATGGGGGTCAGAAGCAAACAGCTGGTTCATCTGCACTACCGAAATTGGACCTTTTCTGATTGGGCGGACGTTGGCGTGTCAGGCTCAAAACCTCACAGAATAAATACTCTGCAACCATAGTTGGAAGAACACAAGCTGGTGGCGGCAGCGTTATGGTCTGGGGAATGTTTTCTTGGTATGTCTGGGTCCACTCATACCTTTGGAAGGCACTCTTAACAGATTGGGTTATTTATCCATCCTTGCAGATAAAGTACACCTATACATGCTGACTCTCTTCCCTGGAGCGGATGGGATCTTCCAGCAGGACAATGCAATATATCATACAACGAAGACTTCCAAGTACTTCCCTGGTCTCTAAAGTTTCTGGACTTGGACCCCATCGATGTGGGACCACCTGAATCTTCTTGTTGGCCTTATGGATCCTCAACCATACACTCTTCAGCAGCTGTCGGATGCACTGCAGTCGGCATGGCTCCAGATATCCTCGCCAACCTTCCAGCATCTTATTGACTCATTACCACGTCATCTAGCTGCTGTATGTGCTGCAGGCGGCACATTGAAAAGATAATAAAATAATGAAGTTGTAGATAACAAAACAATCAATCATTATTGAGTACATAAAAAGAAGATTGTAAATCACCACAATCTGTTAATAGTTAATATTCATTAGTGTATCATAAAGTTAATTGTCATAATTGTCCAACTATATAATAATGTTTATAACATTTTTTTTCTTTATTTTTAGATTTTTTATTGTTCCATATAAATCTAAAAAATAAAATCTGTGTAAGAAATATTATTATTATCTTACATTTATAATGCTCCAACATATTCCACAGTGACAGAATAGAAATAATTATTATCTAAGTGATTTATTGGAATAGAAAGACATCAAAAATAATATGCATGACACAAAGCTGACATCTTAATAGAAATAATATCACCCATACATGAATTATGGTCATTTTTAAAAATATAATATTTGGGAAATTAACTTTGAGATATTATTAGATTTGCAGGGATATGTATACCTAAATATTTTTATATATCTTCTGTTATAATGGGGTTTTAAAATGTTTTGTTCAGATGGAGTAATGTAAATGTTTAAAGCTTCAGATGTATCATTATTAATTAATAAACAAGAATATGTACTAAATAATAATAAGCACTGTATACATTTGGAATATATATAAGTGATTGTGTTATAGATAAAAGTAAATTATGTACACATAAACAACATTTATAATCTATTATTCCTGAAATACCCTTTTTTGTTGAATGTATATATAGGGCACTCCATGGCTAAGGCAAATAAAAGAGGTAATAATGGACAACCTAGTTCCTTTATGCATAACAAAAAGTAGTTGTGATGTCAGGTGAAAGCCATTGAATTATTTTAGATACTATATCCAAAGTATTATTATATTATTAATATTATTCTGGAACTCCTCTATATCAAATAGTATTTCTTCTTGATCTATTATCTCGAGTTTCTAGTTGTTCTTGATGTTTTTAAAGATTATGATTTATGTAATGACGACATGGTGTTATCTTTTTATGTTGCAATATATCCGTATGATTGCCAAGAGAAGCTATATCTTTCTGAAGATCTGATCTTACATTTTGCATTTCTATTTTTAAATAAGAAGCCAACATTTTGGTATAATATATTACATTTGGATTTTGTTATTGTAATTCATGTTCTAGAATTGAATACAATTGACATTCTGAATCAGTTTCTTTAAAAATAAAAGAATTTCATTTTTTTAGTGAAATTTTTTTTTAATTACTTTTATTGCCCTTTTTAAGTTTTAGAAGATGTAAATGACATTTTCTGTTTAGATAACTAAGGACTTATTGATCTTTACTCAGCTCTCTTCGAGAGCTCAAAATGTAGTTAAAGATGTCAGGAAAATCTGTTGTGATTTTTGTTCACTTACATTGTGAATAAATGAGCAGACTGGGTTGGATTTGTATTGTGTCCTGAGAGCTTCAGCTCCAAGCAGCTCACTTGATACACAGAACACTTCAGCTTCTATGTGCATACATGCACACAATGAGAAATCTGGAGGGGTGGATGTGTCCCCCTCATCCCCCCCAATTCCTACACCCATGGTTCCGAGTTTCCAGTCACATTGCCAGGTAGAACAAAGAATCAGACCTGTATAGTCGTATCAATAATATCGATCATTGGCAAAAATCTACAGCTGCTGGGAATCAACCAAAGCCAGTGTACAGTCCAGTAAGCTAGTGGGACATATATCTGTTTGTATGTTTATAAATAAAGGTTTTGTAGTTTCAATGATATGTAGTCTTTTAGCTGTTTGTGGAATTTGACTATGGTCTCCATAAAGTGTTACATTGTTCCAGTTTCAGCCTCAATAACTTATATCTTTTCCTCACAGACATCAAATTGATAAGTTATATTTCCTTTTAAAAATCAGTCAAATTTAAAAGGAGAAAAAAGTTTATAGTACGTTGGTACCGTGGTTCTTGTCGTTAATTGGTTCTAGAAGGTGCAATGACTACCAAGCAAGTGACAAGTGCTAAGGCATTTTTTCCTTGTCAAAATGTGTTGAATACAAATTTTGATGAGTTTTGAGACAGATGAGTGCCAAGTTACCCCTATGTAGATGTATGTATCAGGAAATAATCAGCAGTTAATTACTAAAGTAACAAACTGTCTATATAACGTTTGTTGAAAAATACATATTTTAGAGTTTTTTTGTCAGTTGCTATTTTAGTCTCACCCAACTGCAACAGATGTTTTGATAATTAATCATATAGACATATTTGCCTTTTCAGATGCTGTCAAGGATGTTTAAAGTTGATTTCTTCTTCTTCCTCCTTCATAAATTAAGCTCCCAGTTGGTATTCAACTTTGATGACTTAAAATTTGATATTATATGTCAAATGCAATGTGAAAATAGTGCAATTAGGCTAATTAAAGAAATATAATTGTCAAATTACTGAGGAGACAAAGCTCTCTGCTACCTCTTACCAGGAGTAATAGTTTAGAACGCCCCAGATTTTTTACTTTGGAATAAGTATGTCTGGAGTGAGCAAAGGAAAAACCTGACTGGTGTTATCAGGACTTGTAGAATCAAATAAATGGCATGCGGGAGGGAGGGGGCACAGAAGGCATAACTCGGTTACATAAAATCTCTTATAAAATAGTGAATTAGGATTCATTTTAAAATTAAACATGTTCCCGCTTTTTAGTGTTCTCTTTGATGATGTGGAGTAGCTTTGAGGAATTCCATCCATGTCCCTTTCAAGGAACACTGTTGTCATATATTTAAAATATACTATTTTTAAGAAATTTGCAGGAAAATCTTTCTAGAATATAAAATAAAATGACACAGCCTCTAATATTCTAATATAAAATCATTTACAGATGAGAGGAGACTTTGATGGCACAGAAGTTTGCACAATACAATGTTGTACCTGCACAAGACAGTGCTTTCAGTAGCAGTAATGGAAAGCCCATTAGTTTACAAGGATACACCCTCTTGAAAAAGTAACAAGCCAAAATCAGCCAACAAAACTGCATGTCTGCAGAAAAGCATAAGCCACGGATCCAGAATATTGTGCTACCTACTTCTTTCTTATGCAATATTCACACATCAGTCCCCAAGTGCAAACAATATATTACTTGGCAGCAATCAGCCAAATCCCCACTCCCCTGCTCTATTTAATTTTAACTGCATTTTAATTATAAGATAAGGTATCAGTTGGGTGTGCTCAGTATGTACCACTGTATCTCCGTACTAAACCAACATACCAGCCCGGGCTTTGTACAGAATGACACCATTGTATTTATCGGTACTTTGCTGCTACTCACTCACCCTTATCAGATCCGAACAAAGACCAACAGAATGGAAAGCACTGACACATTGTTACTCCATGTGTGCAAATACACCTAATACTGGCATCTAAAATGTCACATTTGTTTAGAAATGTGTCTGCTATTGTAGGATTGTCCTACTTGGTGCTTTTTTTTTTTCAGTAGAAACTCATTATATCTAGTTTTTACAATCTGCATCAAAATACACACATTTACCAAGACACCATATATTGAGCTACTAAATACTAGTGTATGTATGCTAATAAATGCACACACACATTGCACACACACAAGAATAGGCAAACCAAGACTCTGGGAACATGCCTGGAATGTTTTTGTGCAGGTGACTGCATTCATGATAATGGGTCCAATGACTATTCAGTGAATAATTACAATGATCTGCCATTAAAAGAGGTTTAAATCAGCTTGTATTGGCTCAGGAAGGCAGACTGGCAGGTCAGAATGGCAAACGTAAATGTCTTTCTTAAAATGTTCCTCTAAATACAGGACTTCATTGCTCATTTAAACATAATCAGCAGTATTTTTTGCTGATAACATCTGTAATATTGAATATATATTTTTGTATATTACACAAAATTAAATCATGGCCACTGAAGTATCTTATTTAAAGTGAGCTCTTTTGAAAAACTTGACTGTTATATTCTAATTTGCTTTACTCTAGTCATTTGCTTTCCTGATAGGGGTTTGTCAGTGGACCTTGAATGCAGATAAGATCTCTATTCAGTTCTATAGAAAGGCTGATACAGTGCTGTGGAACTTAGCAGTAGGATTAAATGGAAGTACAATTGAATAAATTCATGCTGTGTTGTATAGGTCAAATATACAATTTTCACAAAAAAATATTTTAGGATCATTGATTACACAGCTACTAATACTGTTAGTTAGTTTCTTTCTTCACAAATGTGTGATGTCTTCCTCAAACTATAGTGGTACATCAGCAGGTGGTTCCAATAGCTGAGTAAAGTAAGTCTCATATATTAGTTGGACAAGGACTATTAAAAACAGGATGTTTATATATTTTCTTACTTTTGAATTTGTCAGTTTTCCCCTCAAGTGGAGGTGATTATCTCCACCAACGTCTTTTTATCAGAGGGAGTGGTCAGCTCTGCCTGGAAGGTGAAGTAAGCCAGAGCATGCTCACTAAAAGGGAGCTGGCCTATAATGGCTCATGCATGGCGCTGCAAGCAGGTTACAATAAAGATGTTACCTCTGTATATAGTGAGCTAATGACACCACATGGCATGACACATCATAGCCCAGGCTGCTTCCAAGCTCCATGATAATCCAGCCCCGAGGGAGTACTGACCACAGCCCCCAGAGGGAGGAGATAAGCAGCTCTGCTTGAGGAGAAATCAAACAATTTAAAAAGTAAGAAAATAATTCACTTTTATTTCTTTTAATTTCATATTACTTATAATAGTCGCCGCCCAATAAACAAACATGCAAGCATTACTTTTAAATGCAATACAGTGATCATTGAAGGATTGCTCTCCTGTTGCCTCCTCTTGAATCTGTTTCCATAATCTATTGATTATTGCAATGTATTTCATGGCATGTGTTGAGCTTGAAAAGTTGCCACTAGGGGTCACTCACGAGTGAGTCTTCAGGGTGGTTACAAACTGGATTTTGTTGGTCGAGAACAGCACTGTCTTTATAGTATGGGGATCTAGATTGTTATTGGTTAGCGATCTGGTGGGCTGGATTTAAAATAACAACAATATATAGAAAATAAATAAATTATAACATTTTGGAATTTATGCCCTCTCTTTCATGCCTCATATAAATTCACAAATCATGTCTTTTGCACCTAAAAATATCTGTAAAATATGTCCCTATCTTACATACGATACAACTGAAATTCTAATACATTTCTTCATATCTCACCTTGATTACTGCAAATCACTCCTTGCTGGCCTCCTCATCACCCGTCAACACCACTCCAATCCATGTTAACACCTCCTCTAGACTCATCTACACCACTCTGTTAGTCACTCCACTGGCTTCCCATAGCTTCCAGAATTTAAAATCTTGACAGTAACGTATAGCTTAAGCCCTTAACAGCAGTGCACCCCATTATATCTCTGTTCTTGTCTCAAAATACTCTCCCAACCATCCTTTTCGTTCTGCTAACGACCTTCTTCCTTCCTCATGTCTTAACACCTCCACTCACCCACCTTCAGGACTTTACTCGTGCTGTCCCTTCTGTATGGAACTCCTTGCCCAGCTCCA
The DNA here is from genome assembly GCA_027410445.1 of Discoglossus pictus. Lineage (NCBI taxonomy): Eukaryota > Metazoa > Chordata > Amphibia > Anura > Alytidae > Discoglossus > Discoglossus pictus. The sequence continues at coordinate 546,194,591 of CM050163.1, forward strand.
CTAGACTATCCTGCTGCCTCAAGACCTTCATTACCTCACAAAAAAAAAAAACTGTTTAAAGAAGCCTAACACCTCCAGCCTTAATATGTACAATGTATATATCACCCTCCTGTATAACATCCAAACCCTTTAAGTTGTAAGTTTGCAAGTTCATAATCTTGTAAGATGCTTTGGGAAAGCACTGTGTATGCAGATTCTAAGCCTCTATTCATTTGCACAGTGTTAATACTGTTTTTGCCTTATACTACTACTATTTCTACTACTACTACTACTACTACTACTACTACTACTACTACTACTACTACTACTACTACTAATAATAATAATAATAATAATATGATGTGTTTAAATGTATCCAACTACCCAAAGTATTTTGTTTTGATAATAGGTTTTTGCGGAGACTAGTTGCTGGGCCAAATCTGGCATTCAAAGACGCTAGTATCACAGCACTGCTCTAGACCACCGGTTCTAGGCTGGTCCCTCACACCTTATTTTCCTGTCCTCATTGATAAGGAGAGCCTGACACTCTACACAAACCATCACCCTCACATATAATAGTTGTCGTAATTGTGAGTTTATGTTAAAAGTTATAGGCTTGTGCATGCGCAATGAGCGGCAAAGGCGTTCATTGCATTCCTTGTTATGAGTGCCGAAGGCGCTCATCGTGAGGCCCATACGACTGTGTCGCTCATCGCGAGGCCTAAGGTGCTTATAAGCAGTTATCCTGTGAGTGAGTTTGAAAGCTAATTTGAGGTTTAATTGGCGTTTTTAAGAGATTGAAAATCGGCTAAGCAGGAAAAAAATGGTGGTCGTAAACCCGCAATTGCTTGGAAGAAGCCTCAAATGAGGCCGAAGCCTGTAACACTTAGCCGCTCATTGCGAACCCCGTAAGACTTTGAAAAAAGAACCGAAGGCGCTCATCGCGATGCACACAAGACTTGAGCAGAGAGACAGAGGAGAAAGAAACAGGGGAGGTAGAGAGGGGGCAGGGTGGAAAGAGACACAGGGGAGGGAGAGAGGGGCCAGGGTGGAAAGAGATACAGAGGAGGGAAATAAGGGAGAGAAAAAAACACAGGACAGGGAGAGGGGAAGGGGAGGGAGAGAGGGGAGAGGCTTGCAATGCGCACTGAAGGCGCCCATCGCGGACCTCACAACAGCACCAAAGGTGCTCATTGGTGGCACAAAAGTGGCGGGTTGGACGACGTTGAGCAATCATTGCTGGGCTCATCGCGAGGCCCATAAAGTAGACGTGGGAGAGGCTAGCAATGAGCGTCAAAAGCGCTTATTGCAAAACCCACGATCGGCTTGCAACATAGAGGGGGGAGAGCCTTGCATTGTGTGGCAAACAGCATTGTCAGACATCAAATGTTATTGCCGTCATCGCTAGTTAGTCATAGGTATAGACAATATATAGAGAAACTTACCGTAGTACCGTACGTAGTCAAATCAGTTCAAACCCAGTATGTCTCATGTTACACATGTTGTGGATCTCACAGCTGGTCCCCAGACCATAAAAATTTGAGAACCACTGCTCAAGAGCAATGGTTCTCAAACCTCTCCTCAGGATCCACCAGACATGCCATGATTTAGGTAAAACACTATGTGAACAAAGGTGTGGTAACTAGTATTCAACAGGCGGTAGAGCCTCAAATTGTTTCACATGTGTATTCACCTAAATCATGGCCTGTCTAGTGGGTCCTGAGAAGAGGTTTGAGAACCACTGCTCTCCAGGATCAATGAAATCCAATGAAATCCAATGAAATCCAATATTCCCAGTACTAGAATTGGAAATAGGCAAACAGTTTCTAATGTAACTATTATATTCAGTTATATAGCCATCTCCGTTGCAATGTTCAATTTAACTCTATTAAAAGTGCGTATACTAAGAAATGCAAACCTACAATTGGGAAGTTATCTATGTCTAATGTTTCCTTCCAGGCGACAAAAATCAATCAATCTATCTATCTATCTATCTATCTATCTATCTATCTATCTATCTCTCCATGTATCTATCTATCTATCTATCTATCTATCTATCTATCTATCTATCTCTCTCTTTCTATCTATCTATCTATCTATCTCTCTCTTTCTCTCTATCTATCTATCTATCTATCTATCTATCTATCTATCTATCTATCTATCTCTCTCTTTCTCTCTCTCTCTCTCTGTCTCTCTCTCTCTCTCTCTCTCTCTCTCTCTCTCTCTCTCTCTCTCTCTCTCTCTCTCTATCTATCTATCTATCTATCATATCTCACAATAATGCACATTGTTTCAGGGATACAGCCCTTATATCAGCTGCTACTGAAACCCACTCCAACACATACACCAGGCAATCTGATTAATTTACTCATTAAATAATCACTGCAATATATACAAAAGTTTTCATTTTTGGGTATTACAGCTATACCTCGTTTAACGCTGTAGATAGGTTCCAAGCAATAGGAGTATTAAGCGAAACAGCTCTAAATGAACTCTTAATCTTCCCGCCATCTACTACAGCTTCAAACCCTCAGATCTCTCTAACTGTCAACAACGCCATCATCACTCCCACCTCCCAAGCCCATTGTCTTGAGGTTCTACTGGACCCCGCCCTCTCTTTCATTCCTCACATACAGTCACTGACAAAATCTTACCTTTGTCAATTTAAAAAACATTTCCAAAATACGTCATTACCTTACACAAGACACAACTCAGATTCTAATACATTCCCTCATCATATCCACGCTTGCCTACTGCAACTCCCTTCTGGCTGGCCTACCCACCACCCATCTATCTCCCCTTCAATCCATACTGAATGCCCCCGCTAGACTCCTCTACTGCACACAACGATCAGTGCCTGCAGCACCTCTCTGTCACTCCATTGGCTTCCCGTAGCCTCCAGAATAACATTTTAAATCATGACCCTAGCTTACAAAGTCCTCAACAACAGTGCACCCCCTTATATCTCTGCTCTCATCTCGAATATTCCCCACCCACCCTCTTCGCTCTGCTAATGACCTCCTTCTTTCCTCCTCCTCACTCATCACCTCCTCTCACTCCCCCCTTCAGGACTTTTCTCGCCCTGCTCCTACTCTTTGGAACTCCCTGCCTCGCTCCAATAGACTATCCTCTTGCTTCAAATCCTTCAAAACCTCACTAAAAACACATCTGTTTAAAGAAACCTATAACCTGCCTCCTTAACATGCCCACTGCATTTCTCCCCTCCTGTACTGCACATAAAACCTTTAGATTGTAAGTATGCGAGTTTTCAGTCTTGCATGGCGCTTGGGGAAAGCTCTATGGCAACTGGATTCTAAGCACAAAGACAGGGCCCTCCATCTTTGTAATGTGCTAATATTGTTTTGCCTTGATCATAACCCATGTATAGCGCTACAGAATATGTTGGCGCTTTACAAATAAACAATAATAATAATAATAATAAACGGGGTCATTTTAACATAGGCTAGAATGGGATGGGGGAACTCATGAAAATATTCACAATTGCAATTCAAATGTAAACTTTTTTGTTTTATATGAACTTCAAACAGCAAACATAACACTAACACAATGTGAACATTAGCAGAAATATAAACTTTGTATTTGTGATGTTGAAGCTTAGGGCTCATCCTGGATTCTGGGATTTTTTGACAATCAGAGCATTAAAATGGGTTTGGCATCAAAAACAGTTATTGAGCGGCAGTGCGATTTACAGGGAATTACGGGTGAAAATAGCGTTATAGCGAAACAGCACTAAAAGGGGTAGCGTTAAGCAGGGTATACCTGTATATATGTACAGTAGACTCTCAGTTATCCGGCACCCATGGGCATTAGTAGATCCCAGATAAATGTAGTTTCTGTTTGCTTGAGAGTTACATATAAAATAGGCCTAGGTTAGCTGCACATAGGATGCCCTGCTAGGTATATTTGTCAGTGAGGGCTGTTCTAGCAGCAGCAGCTTTTACTCCTCACTTACACACAGGTACGTTTGGCTGGAGGGTGCAGTGCTGACTCCGGGGAATGTAACCCCAACACTGCCCTGGCTCAGTCACTCATGCCCAGGGAATGTAACCCCAACACTGCCCTGGCTCAGTCACTCATGCCCGGAGAATGTAACCCCAACACTGCACTGGCTCAGTCACTCATGCCTGGGGAATGTTACCCCAACACTGCCCTGGCTCAGTCAATCATGCCTGGGGAATGTAACCCCAACACTGCCCTGGCTCAGTCACACATGCCCGGGCAATGTAACCCCAATACTGCCCAGGCTCAGTCCCTCATGCCCAGGGAATGTAACACCAACACTGCCTAGGATCAGTCACACATGCCCAGGCAATGTAACCCCAACACTGCCCTGGCTCAGTCACTCATGCCTGGGCAATGTAACCCCAACACTGCCCTGGCTCAGTCACTTATTCCCAGGGAATGTAACCCCAAACTGCCCTGGCTCAGTCACTCATGCCTGGGGAATGTAACCCCAACACTGCCCAGGCTCAGTCACTCATGTCTGGGGAATGTAACCCCAACATTGCCTAAGCTCAGTCACTCATGCACGGGGAATGTAACCCCAACACTGCTTAGGATCAGTCAAACATGCCCGGGCAATGTAACCCCAACACTGCGCTGGCTCAGTCACTCATACCCGTGGAATGTAACCCCAACACTGCCCTGGCTCTGTCACTCATGCCCGGGGAATGTAACCCCAACACTGCCCTGGCTCAGTCACTCACGCCCCGGGAATGTAACCCCAACACTGCCTTGGCTCAGTCACTCATGCCTTGGGAATGTAACGCCAACACTGCCCTGGCTCAGTCACTTACGCCCTGGGAATGTAACCCCAACACAGCACTGGCTCAGTCACTCATGCACGGGGAATGTAACCCCAACACTGCCATGGCTCAGTCACTCATGCCCAGGGAATGTAACCCCAACACTGCCCAGGCACAGTCACTAATGCCGGGGAATGTAACCCCAACACTACCCAAGCTCAGTCACTCATGCCTGGGGAATGTAACCCCAACACTACCCAGGTTCAGTCACTCATGCCCGGGGAATGTAACCACAACACTACCCAGGCACAATCACTCATGCCCAGGGAATGTAACCCCAACACTGCCCAGGCTCAGTCACTCATGCCTGGGGAATGTAACCCCAACACTACCCAGGCTCAGTCACTCATGCCCGGGGAATGTAACCCCAACACTACCCAGGCTCAGTCACTCATGCCCGGGGAATGTAACCACAACACTGCACGGGCTCAGTCACTCATGCCCAGGGAATGTAACCCCAACACTACCCAGGCTCAGTCACTCATGCCCAGGAAATGTAACCCCAACACTGCCCTGGCTCAGTCACTCATGCCCGGAGAATGTAACCCCAACACTGCACTGGCTCAGTCACTCATGCCTGGGGAATGTTACCCCAACACTGCCCTGGCTCAGTCAATCATGCCTGGGGAATGTAACCCCAACACTGCCCTGGCTCAGTCACACATGCCCGGGCAATGTAACCCCAACACTGCCCAGGCTCAGTCCCTCATGCCCAGGGAATGTAACACCAACACTGCCTAGGATCAGTCACACATGCCCAGGCAATGTAACCCCAACACTGCCCTGGCTCAGTCACTCATGCCTGGGGAATGTAACCCCAACACTGCTTAGGATCAGTCAAACATGCCCGGGCAATGTAACCCCAACACTGCCCTGGCTCAGTCACTTATTCCCAGGGAATGTAACCCCAAACTGCCCTGGCTCAGTCACACATGCCCGGGCAATGTAACCCCAACACTGCCCAGGCTCAGTCCCTCATGCCCAGGGAATGTAACACCAACACTGCCCTGGCTCAGTCACTCATGCCCGGAGAATGTAACCCCAACACTGCATTGGCTCAGTCACTCATGCCTGGGGAATGTTACCCCAACACTGCCCTGGCTCAGTCAATCATGCCTGGGGAATGTAACCCCAACACTGCCCTGGCTCAGTCACACATGCCCGGGCAATGTAACCCCAACACTGCCCAGGCTCAGTCCCTCATGCCCAGGGAATGTAACACCAACACTGCCTAGGATCAGTCACACATGCCCAGGCAATGTAACCCCAACACTGCCCTGGCTCAGTCACTCATGCCTGGGGAATGTAACCCCAACACTGCTTAGGATCAGTCAAACATGCCCGGGCAATGTAACCCCAACACTGCCCTGGCTCAGTCACTTATTCCCAGGGAATGTAACCCCAAACTGCCCTGGCTCAGTCACTCATGCCTGGGGAATGTAACCCCAACACTGCCCAGACTCAGTCACCCATGTCTGGGGAATGTACCCCTTAACATTGCCTAAGCTCAGTCACTCATGCCCAAGGAATGTAACCCCAACACTGCTTAGGATCAGTCAAACATGCCCGGGCAATGTAACCCCAACACTGCCCTGGCTCAGTCACTCATGCCCGTGGAATGTAACCCCAACACTGCCCTGGCTCTGTCACTCATGCCCGGGGAATGTAACCCCAACACTGCCCTGGCTCAGTCACTCACGCCCCGGGAATGTAACCCCAACACTGCCTTGGCTCAGTCACTCATGCCTTGGGAATGTAACGCCAACACTGCCATGGCTCAGTCACTCCTGCCCGGGGAATGTAACCCCAACACAGCACTGGCTCAGTCACTCATGCACGGGGAATGTAACCCCAACACTGCCATGGCTCAGTCACTCATGCCCAGGGAATGTAACCCCAACACTGCCCAGGCACAGTCACTAATGCCGGGGAATGTAACCCCAACACTACCCAAGCTCAGTCACTCATGCTTGGGGAATGTAACCCCAACACTACCCAGGCTCAGTCACTCATGCCCGGGGAATGTAACCCCAACACTGCCCTGGCTCAGTCACTCATGCCTGGGGAATGTAACCACAACACTGCACGGGCTCAGTCACTCATGCCCAGGGAATGTAACCCCAACACTGCCCAGGCTCAGTCACTCATGCCTGGGGAATGTAACCCGAACACTGCACTGGCTCAGTCACTAATGCCCGAGGAATGTAACCCCAACACTGCCCAGGCTCAGTCACTAATGCCCGGGCAGTGTAACCCCCAACACTGCCCAGGCTCAGTCACTCATGCCCAGGGAATGTAACCCCAACACTGCCCTGGCTCAGTCACTCATGCCCGGGGAATGTAAACACAACACTGCCCTGGCTCAGACACTCATGCCTGGGGAATGTAACCCCAACACTGCCCAAGCTCAGTCACTCATGCCCAGGGAATGTAACGCCAACACTGCACGGGCTCAGTCACTCATGCCCAGGGAATGTAACCCCAACACTGCACAGGCTCAGTCACTCATGCCCAGGGAATGTAACTCCAACACTGCACGGGCTCAGTCACTCATGCCCGGGGAATGTAACCCCAACACTGCCTTGGCTCAGTCACTCAGGCCCGGGAAATGTAACCCAAACACTGCACTGGCTCAGTCACTCATGCCCGGGGAATGTAACCCCAACACTGCCCAGGCACAGTCACTCATGCCTTGGGAATGTAACGCCAACACTGCCCTGGCTCAGTCACTCATGCCCGGGGAATGTAACCCCAACACTGCCCTGGCTCAGTCACTCATGCCCAGGGAATGTAACCCCAACACTGCCCAGGCTCAGTCACTCATGCCCGGGGAATGTAACCCTAACACTATCCAGGCTCAGTCACTCATGCCTGGGGAATGTAACCCCAACACTACCCAGGCTCAGTCAATCATGCCCGGGGAATGTAACCACAACACTACCCAGACTCAATCACTCATGCCCAGGGAATGTAACCCCAACACTGCCCTGGCTCAGTCACTCATGCCTGGGGAATGTAACCACAACACTGCACGGGCTCAGTCACTCATGCCCAGGGAATGTAACCCCAACACTGCCCAGGCTCAGTCACTCATGCCTGGGGAATGTAACCCGAACACTGCACTGGCTCAGTCACTAATGCCCGAGGAATGTAACCCCAACACTGCCCAGGCTCAGTCACTAATGCCCGGGCAGTGTAACCCCCAACACTGCCCAGGCTCAGTCACTCATGCCCAGGGAATGTAACCCCAACACTGCCCTGGCTCAGTCACTCATGCCCGGGAAATGTAACCACAACACTGCCCTGGCTCAGACACTCATGCCTGGGGAATGTAACCCCAACACTGCCCAAGCTCAGTCACTCATGCCCAGGGAATGTAACGCCAACACTGCACGGGCTCAGTCACTCATGCCCAGGGAATGTAACCACAACACTGCACAGGCTCAGTCACTCATGCCCAGGGAATTTAACTCCAACACTGCACGGGCTCAGTCACTCATGCCCGGGGAATGTAACCCCAACACTGCCTTGGCTCAGTCACTCAGGCCCGGGAAATGTAACCCAAACACTGCACTGGCTCAGTCACTCATGCCCGGGGAATGTAACCCCAACACTGCCCAGGCACAGTCACTCATGCCTTGGGAATGTAACGCCAACACTGCCCTGGCTCAGTCACTCATGCCCGGGGAATGTAACCCCAACACTGCCCTGGCTCAGTCACTCATGCCCAGGGAATGTAACCCCAACACTGCCCAGGCTCAGTCACTCATGCCCGGGGAATGTAACCCTAACACTATCCAGGCTCAGTCACTCATGCCTGGGGAATGTAACCCCAACACTTCCCAGGCTCAGTCAATCATGCCCGGGGAATGTAACCACAACACTACCCAGACTCAATCACTCATGCCCAGGGAATGTAACCCCAACACTGCCCAGGCTCAGTCACTCATGCCCGGGGGAATGTAACCGCAACACTACCCAGGCTCAGTCACTCATGCCCGCGGTATGTAACCCCAACACTGACCTGGCTCAGTCACTCATGCCCGGGGAATGTAACCCCAACACTGCCCTGGCTCAGTCACTCATGCCCAGGGAACGTAACCCCAACACTGCCCTGGCTCAGTCACTCATGCCCGGGGAATGTAACCCAAACACTGCCCAGGCTCAGTCACTCATGCCTGGGGAATGTACCCCCAACACTGCCCAGGCGCAGTCACTCATGCCTGGGGAATGTAACCACAACACTACCCAGGCACAGTCACTCATGCCTTGGGAATGTAACGCCAACACTGCCCTGGCTCAGTCACTCATGCCCGGGGGAATGTAACCGCAACACTACCCAGGCTCAGTCACTCATGCCCGGGGAATGTAACCCCAACACTGACCTGGCTCAGTCACTCATGCCCGGGGAATGTAACCCCAACACTGCCCTGGCTCAGTCACTCATGCCCAGGGAACGTAACCCCAACACTGCCCTGGCTCAGTCACTCATGCCCGGGGAATGTAACCCAAACACTGCCCAGGCTCAGTCACTCAGGCCCGGGGAATGTAACCCAAACACTGCACTGGCTCAGTCACTCATGCCCGGGGAATGTAACCCCAACACTGCCGAGGCACAGTCACTCATGCCTTGGGAATGTAACGCCAACACTGCCCTGGCTCAGTCACTCACGCCCCGGGAATGTAACCCCAACACTGCACAGGCTCAGTCACTCATGCCCGGTGAATGTAACCCCAACACTGCCCTGGCTCAGTCACTCATGCCCAGGGAATGTAACCCCAACACTGCCCAGGCTCAGTCACTCATGCCCGGGGAATGTAACCCCAACACTACCCAGGCTCAGTCAATCATGCCCGGGGAATGTAACCACAACACTACCCAGGCACAGTCACTCATGCCTTGGGAATGTAACGCCAACACTGCCCTGGCTCAGTCACTCATGCCCGGGGGAATGTAACCGCAACACTACCCAGGCTCAGTCACTCATGCCCGGGGAATGTAACCCCAACACTGACCTGGCTCAGTCACTCATGCCCGGGGAATGTAACCCCAACACTGCCCTGGCTCAGTCACTCATGCCCAGGGAACGTAACCCCAACACTGCCCTGGCTCAGTCACTCATGCCCGGGGAATGTAACCCAAACACTGCCCAGGCTCAGTCACTCAGGCCCGGGGAATGTAACCCAAACACTGCACTGGCTCAGTCACTCATGCCCGGGGAATGTAACCCCAACACTGCCCAGGCACAGTCACTCATGCCTTGGGAATGTAACGCCAACACTGCCCTGGCTCAGTCACTCACGCCCCGGGAATGTAACCCCAACACTGCACAGGCTCAGTCACTCATGCCCGGGGAATGTAACCCCAACACTGCCCTGGCTCAGTCACTCATGCCCAGGGAATGTAACCCCAACACTGCCCAGGCTCAGTCACTCATGCCCGGGGAATGTAACCCTAACACTACCCGGGCTCAGTCACTCATGCCTGAGGAATGTAACCCCAACACTACCCAGGCTCAGTCAATCATGCCCGGGGAATGTAACCACAACACTACCCAGACTCAATCACTCATGCCCAGGGAATGTAACCCCAACACTGCCCAGGCTCAGTCACTCATGCCCGGGGGAATGTAACCGCAACACTACCCAGGCGCAGTCACTCATGCCCGGGGAATGTAACCCCAACACTGACCTGGCTCAGTCACTCATGCCCGGGGAATGTAACCCCAACACTGCCCTGGCTCAGTCACTCATGCCCAGGGAACGTAACCCCAACACTGCCCTGGCTCAGTCACTCATGCCCGGGGAATGTAACCCAAACACTGCCCAGGCTCAGTCACTCATGCCTGTCTGCTTCCAGGTAACACTGAACTGCAGAGACATACAGTGGATGAAATCTAGGTGCCTGTAACATTTTATTTTTATTTAAGGTACAGGATTTAATTTTTTTCTTGTTGCTTGAGTTCTGGTTTACTGAGAGTCTACTGTACAGGCATACCCCTTTTAACTTTGTAGATGTGTTCCTAGAAGACCAAGTGCTAAACGAAACAGTGCTGAACGGGTTGAACCAAGGTTGTATTGTTCTGTTTGCCTAGAAATGTTCCAACTTTTCTTTTCTAGGGAACATACTGAAATTAAGGGGTTCTGACTCTTATAACCTCGGTTTATTATTTTTAACCCCTTGATCCCAAGTCCTGGAATAGAAGCCGGTCACCTAGAAGCCCATCCACTCCATGGTCCAAGGGAGGATTGGTATATCCAAGGCAGGAGGATTCTGGGCCTGAGTTTGACTCCCACCCCTGAGTTGTGACATAGAATGTTACTTAATGTCTACTGCGACCTGGGTTTGATTCCAGTCAGGGAACCAAGAGGTCACACCACCTGGAAGCTGAGCAGGGTTGGGCCTGGTCATTACTTGGATGGGAGACCACCTAGGAATACCACTCTAGTATCTCTCCCATGATTACCAAGTGGATCAGCATAACCATGGACATAAAGATGTCCTGGTGTGTTACGGTCCTTGAGGTCACAGAGAGTTGAAAACCTAAAAAAAGAAATACATTTTTAAAGTTTGCTAACTGCTTTTGTCCATCTTGGACTACTTGTCTGTCTGTACCTTGATAGGACGGGTTATTCTGCTGTGACTTACTCTTCTAGTTACTTATATTATCAAATTACTAATTAGAGTGTCAATCTTTCACCAGAATACTGAATAAAGATCTTATTTCACTCCATGGTTCCCCCATTCCTCCCAGGTTTCTAATCCTGTTAAAGGGATACAGAAGTCTTCTTGATGTCAGGTTTATAATATACCTTGTACTTTATTTGATTAAGAAGTGCTTATAAGCTCTGACTAAAATCATACAAATAGTTATTGTATGGGTCTGCACACTGCTGCGTATGCAGATATGGACATTGTAGGGCTGGATGTGCAGGGTAGTGTCCTAGCCTATCAGGGACAATGTCACAGCAGTATGTTGCAGAATGTTACAGAGAGATGATCACTGATTGGTTAGTATGAGACACAGCATAGCAAGCACAGCAGAGTCTGCGACCCTCATTCAATTGTTGAGATCCTATTTTGAGATCTGGCGCTCGAAAGTGGAGGTCGCAAGTTATTTTGCTATTCAGTTGGCTTCCGTTTGGGGGTTCCAATCGAGTTACGTGTTGCGAGCTGCGATCCATTGCGATTTGTATAATCGCAAGTTCAGCCCTCCAAGCCTTTGATCCTTTACAGCCGCAAGAGACACAAACACTAAAATCGCAAATCGCTTCACTTGCTCCAATTCCGCTTCGCTTACCACTCCGTCAAGCCGCAAATTGCAAATATCTAACCACAAGTTAATGGTACCAGGGAGGTCTCGTAAAGGGCTTAATTACAAATCGGAGCACTTTAAAAGCAAATAAAAAGTTAATACTGTACTTTTATGAAGAGTGAAAGTGATGTTAGGTCTTAGAATTAATAGCACAGCCTTCTCTAATACTTTATTTCATGTTTAATTTTCGTGTTATATCGAGCACGGCAATCAGTGTTAAGTCCTACGGGCTGCAACCTCCAAGCCCGTAGGACTTAGAAATCCAACCTCCATTTTCTTCAAAGTCCTACGGGCTTGGAGGTTGAAGCCCTTAGGACTACGAAAATGGAGGTTGGATGTCAAAGTCATACGGCCTTCACTTACAAATTACGGGCTCAGAGGTTGGTCATGATGACGATCTCTGTTTCCATTGGCTGTTTCTACAGCGAGAGTTACAGGCTTGCTCCCAAGCCCGCAAATTCTATTTACAATGGCAATAGTTTCCGATTTTCGTGGCACTCCGACATTTGGGTGCACGAGATGGGCGCATAGTCATGTGCGCAGCTACAAATGCACGCACCCAAACCAGCACAGTGCCCGCTATTAGACATGTATCACCCTTTATGGGCGTCGCGCATGTCTTGTGCGCCCAAAAGTCAGGCTACCGATTTCAGTAATCGGCCCCTAAGTTGCGGGCCCAAACGATTGAATAGCACCTTAACAAATAGTCCCTGTATGGATCTGCCTTCTGCAGCTTATAAAGACATAGAGCCTCATTCATAAGTTACTTAATGTTGGACTTATGTTTGTGGGCCCGAGTTAAGGTGCTATTCAATTAACTATTATTATTATGCTATTAAGTAACTTATGAATGAGGCTTTATGTCTTTATAAGCTGCAGAAGGCAGATCCATACAGGGACTATTTGTTTGATTTTAGGCAGTAAAAATAAAGCTTATAAACAGTTCTTAATAAAATAAAGTACATAAATGAAAGATACACAGGGATAGTATATACAAAGTAAAATCCAGAAAACATCCATATCCCTTTAAGACAAAATGTCTGCTGTCATTAAAGTAAAATTGAATATGATAGTAAAAAATTAAAACCTGCATTTACTTATTATAAACGTTGTAAAATCCGTTTGCACATTATTAATCCAGGTACTATAAATAAGACACTTCCGTGGCCCTTTAACTATAAACCATTTGCCTCCTAATAGGAGCTAATTTTTGATTTCTTATCCCCGTTCTTATCATTTTTGAAACATTGCTAGGGTGGCAATTAGTACATCACCTGTGGGCAAGTGGGACATATCTGCTGGCTAGTGATGGCTTCCTATGTCTGATCTCTTTTTAAAAGACTCCGGTAAAAATATCTGTAATGATTACAGCTGCATAGATTCCCAACTATAACATCTCCATGACTACAAAGATACAGCCTGCATCTTACACTTTAAGAAGGAGAAATAGGATCCATATTTAGGATTGTATTGAATCCTGGAGGAAACTGTAACAGTCTATTATTTTTCATTGTGCGTATTTTTAATTGTAGATAATAATTATAAATAATGAAATTCATGCAATTTGTAAAAAAAAAAAAAAAAATGTATTCAGCCAATAGATTTATAACAGACAAGTTAGATGGGATGTCTTGAATCACTTATTTAAAGTAATGAATGGCCATTGTCAGCTGAAGGCATTATTCAAACCAGTGTGGTTGTGAACAATCTTCTAGCCATTCAGGTGGTCGGCTAGGGTATGAAAGTACTCAGAGTCAGGCAGAATCGGCATCTTCAATGACCCCAGTAAGCAGATTCCTAGTTTTGATTGTAAGTTTGTGAGTTTTCAAACTTATGTCAATGCTTTGGTAACAAGCTCTATGTAGGTTTGCTTTTAAGCTCAAAATAGGGCCTGTCCGTTTTAATATTGTTTTTGCCTTGTGCTTAACCCCTGTATAGCGCTATGGATTATGTTGGCGCGTTACAAATACAAGATAATAATAATAAGGAGCTAATGAATGGAGGACCCCGATGCAAAATAATTTGCACATTTCTAAATACCCCACAGGGGACAATAAATAGGCTGAAAATATATGTAGTTTCTCAGATCACCCATTGTTTGCCTCTAATAAATTAAGAGAAGTGCAGGTGGCAGAGGGCCCCTATCCTGCTGTGGGCCCTGGTGCTGTGCACCTGTTGCACGGGCAGTAGCTTCACCACTGGAGATACCACCCTTGGAATTTTATTTAAGATTTGCAATCATGGATAGGTGGGGTGAAAGTCACCTCAAAGCTTGCTTCCTAAAACATTAAGAGGAAAGAACGGCTATCTGATTTGATTAGATAAATTACTCCCTGATGTCTGAGCGTACCCAGATTCAGAGTCCAAATGGATAATTGGCAATGATTGGCAATGATCTGTCATTATCCAGCAATGGAAGGCTGATGGATAGGTAAAGATTGCAAATATCTATGTATGTTTTCTGTAGGAAATTGCAATGTTTAATAACAATAAATTGATATTATCTATAGTATAAATAAGATCACATTTGCACACTCCACTGTGTCACTTTAAGTACTTATTAGTCCTCTGGAATAACACCCCCAGGACTTTTAATGCCATCTGCTTGCCCCTGTGAGGATGAACACTATGGCACTGTGTGAATGGCACATTCTTGTTTGCCGGATGTCATTTCCTGCCCAGCCAGCGCTCTATCTCAGCCTTTCTTCTCCCACCCAGGAGCTCTCTCAGCGTATGTGCACCCACCCAAGATTTCCTGTCCAACTTTCCAACACCCTTTAAAGCCATAAAAATAGCATCTGAACTGGATAACATTTTTTAATGTCTATTCAACATATATCTGGTCTGGATTTTTTTGCCCAGTCAGATACTATTTTTATACGTCCTTATGTGAGCTAGTATAGCATGTGAATGCAACAGGCTCTTTGGGATTTTAGGTCTAGATTCAGTAAGGCACATGCTTCTCATTGGTGAAGCAAGGAGTCTGTAAATGTTATGTTATTCTCGCATATGAAGAGACCTCTAAAAATTGAAAATAGAGAAATAACAGCAGTGGGAATGGAGTAATTGTGTTATAAATGTACATATAAATAAATTATATATGTATATATATGTTATATATGGGCTATGTTAGTTATCTGGCTACTAAATATTACCTGGAATGTTGATTACATTTAATATATATATATATATATATATATATATATATATATATATATATATATATATATAACAATCTACTACTTCAATTTAAATTGGGCTTTATAAGAACCTAGTTCAAACCTATCTAGAAGGACCATCCGGTCCTAGCAGGAACAGAACCAACCCAGCTTACAGCCACCAAAGTGTCCAGCAGTCCACAAAAACCTATAGCCACCCGGTAGATGTTACTGGCTTTAAAGGGGTCCAATGCAGATCCAGCAGCAATAATCCCAGAAATAAGGATTATTATATCCCATTAGAATGAAACACACACATCAAATTATTTATGTTTAAACTGAACACTCTTTATTGATACATAGCACATTTATACACAACAGAGTCCTTTCATGTGGGGAGGCCTGTCCATGAGTTATGTCAACCCCTCTTACTCACCGCCGGTCTGGAAATTTACAATCCACTCCTGCTCAAATCAGGAGTGCAGACAATCAGACTCTGATGTACAGGACCCTCCATTATCCCAGCATGTTTGCCCATTCACATCTAAGTGTCCACTGTCCCCTGGTACCAACCAACCCAGAGAGCCCCAGCACAGTGGCACACAGAGCATGGCACCCATGGAGCCCCAGCACAGTGGCACGGAGAGCCTGGCACCCAGAGGGCCCCAGCACAGTGGCACACAAAGCATGGCACCCATAGAGACCCAGCACAGTGGCACACAGAGCATGGCACCCATGGAGCCCCAGCACAGTGGCACAGAGAGCCTGGCACCCAGAGAGCCCCAGCACAGTGGCACACAGAGCATGGCACCCATGGAGACCCAGCACAGTGGCACGGAGAGCCTGGCACCCAGAGGGCCCCAGCACAGTGGCACACAAAGCATGGCACCCATAGAGACCCAGCACAGTGGCACACAGAGCATGGCACCCATGGAGCCCCAGCACAGTGGCACGGAGAGCCTGGCACCCAGAGAGCCCCAGCACAGTGGCACACAGAGCATGGCACCCATGGAGCCCCAGCACAGTGGCACGGAGAGCCTGGCACCCAGAGAGCCCCAGCACAGTGGCATATGTTGGTAACATAAACTCACTGTTTTGGTACTTCTTGTACAAATGACAAATGCACATTACATTCGCCGACAAAAATATTTTTTTGATTCATGGGTTCCAAATTTGGAGTGCGCATTAGATTCGATGGCGCACTAGATTTGCGTAAGTACGGTATATATCAATTTATTGTGATACAATACCTATTATATGTTGTTTTCATTTTAAAGAGCATTAAAACTGCCCAAAAGTTGTACTAGCAGTTTTTCTCTAAAGTAAATAATTTCAGAAATGTGAGGCTCAGTCTGCTAATGAACGGTTCAGTAATCTATGGCTCAGAGTAGGTGAGGGGTCTAACTACCAAATAACATTGGGGTCTTTATTTTGACCACTAAGGAGACAGACAAGCAGACTGTAATCCTAATTATGACATTAAAGTAGCTAATTAATATGCATGAGATGCTCATTTGCATATAACTAGAGCAACAACGTGGAAATTCCCAGGATTTAATTACTTGGATAATACAATATATAGCCATTTTTTTATGATCTTTAAGAATAACCTAGAAAAATATTTATTTTGGAGTTACAGTCACTTTAAATGCATAAAATGAAATGTCTGCTTGCCACATCGGAGTGGTCCTGTGGTCAGGCATTCCTAATGCCCCTCCTGAGGCAGACTGTGCCCACTCCCTTCCAGTTCTAGCACATATTCAGCCTAATCTCACATACAGTGTCAGCTCCAGAAATAACTGCAGCACAGACTTGTCATTGTCACTGACTAGCATTTCCATATCTGCTCTAGAACCCAAGCCCACTGTGTGGCGAGGAGTATTATTTTCCTCTGAGTTTCCCTGATTTGGATTTGATATTGGACCCTCTGGCAAGCCCCTCTACCACGAACCACTAAAATACCACATTGTACAGAATGACCTTATAGTGGACAAGTGGCTTTAGAAAGCACAACAGAAAAGCATGCAGCCTTCTAATTAATAACTATTATTAAATATATCTTTTATGGCTTTTTTTATTGAACACTACAGGCAACTGTATAGTGAAGTTGCAAGCGGGGGCCCCAATTATTTTGCACCAGAGTTCTTCGTTCACTAGCCCCACCACTGAACACTTGCCCTGCACTCATGGCTTACATAGCTATTAATGTTGTTAGTTTATTACATACTTCACAATCATATGATATATATTCTTTATAACTTAAAGGCTGTATTGTTTTGCTTTATAAATACACTTTGCTAGTTATTAAAGGTATATAGAAGATGAATGGATTATGAATGCATCTGATAGAGGAGAATCAGTAGTGTATGCAAACATTTTTTTTTTTGCATGAAAAAATCCCAAAATAAATATTAATAAACTCACCCTGGAGTTTGCAAAAATTCAAATAATAGAAATGTTCAGTTCTGTTAAATAGCTCACTAATCTGCGAGCACTACATGTATTCTGCATTAGAGATCTCTATATAACTGCATTTTGCTTTATGTCCTTGTGCTGTTCCCCACACCAGTTTGCACTTATTATGGTATAGTATATTTCTTCAGTGCTCTGCAGCTCTGATAGCGACAATGAATCCCTTCCCTGAATACTTTACTGTCCAATTATCTGCACAGGTGACTGCTTGTTAGTGACAGTCAGCGACACTGAATCATGTTCATCGGCAGTAACTGGGAGAGGACCCTTGGGATGTGATACTATACACACTGGAAGTTCATTTGCTTATTTATAAGATTTACTTTAGTTAAAAAAAATCGCACTTTCTTATTTAGATTGTCAGTCTGCGAGTTTTCAATCTTGCAATGTGCTTTGGGGAGAGGTCTATGGACACTGGATTCTAAGGGCCCTCCATCTTTGTAATGTGTTAATATTGTTTTGCCTTGATCACAACCCTCTCTGTCAATCACTCCACTGGCTTCCTGTACCCTCCAGAATAACATTTAAAATCCTGACCCTAACATATAAAGCCCTCAACAACACTGCACCCCCTTATATCTTTGCTCTTATCTCCAAATATTCCCCCACCCGCCCTCTTCGCTCTGCTAATGACCTTCTTCTTTCCGCCTCTCTCATCACCTCCTCTCAGGACTTTTCTCATGCTGCCCCTATTCTCTGGAACTCCTTGCCTCGCTCTACCAGACTATCTTCCTACTTCAAATCCTCACTAAAAACACACCTGTTTAATGAAGCTTATCACCTGCCACCTGAACTGGCACAATGTATTTCTCACCCCTCCTGTACCACACCCTAAACCTTTCGATTTCTCTATGGACACCGGAATCTAAGCTCAAAGACAGGGCCCTCCATCTTTGTAATGTGTTAATATTGTTTTGCCTTGATCCCAACTTATGTATTGCGCTACGGAATATGTTGGCGCTTTACAAATAAATGATAATAATAATAACTTGAAGTAAATAACACCTAACCATATAAGTAACTGTGTATGTCATGAAAATGCCGCCTTTTCTTGCCGTTGTCAATGTCATCACCACTACCACCTACAGGTCCGTTATCTTCGGGCTATACTGGATCCTGCCATGTCTTTAATTCCTCACATACAGTCAATCACAAAATATTGCCATTTTCACCTAAAAAACATCTTAAAATACATCACTTTCTTACACAAGACACAACTAAAATTCTAATCCATTCTCTCATCGTATCTCGCCTCGACTACTGCAACTCTCTCCTTGCTGCCTCCCCGTCACCCGTCTGGAGGTGAAATGATGTACATCTACTGGAAGCTACAATGCTGATTTTTGAATTTTTGTTCTTCAAATACTGATCACTAAATACATAAAAAATAAATAAAAAAACCCAGAGGCACTCAATCAGAGAACAAATTAACCTTAATAGGTTAGTCTATGTTCATGATAACCCACTCAGAGAGCAACCTCTTTTGGTTCACTTGTGTCCCTCACATTGAGACGCATCCTATAGTATATCATTGTGAGTGATCCAGCCCCAAAATACCAGACAATTCTGCCCGGAACAGGAAAAACAGCAAACCCCAGACCTACGTTTCCGCCTTCAATGGGCCTCATCAGTCGGGTGTAGCTGAACTCCCTAATGCACAATAACAAGAAGTCCACGTCTGGAGCCCCCTATCACCCATAGGGAGACTAAGCCCTAAGGGTAATCTGAATAAACAAAAACAAATTAGAAGCACTCAATCAGAGAATGAACTAACAAACTTAATAGGTTAGTGCCATGGACACGATAACCAACTCTAAACAAATGAGCACTGCATTGGCCGTTTAATTATAATTTATTTTTACCGAGCTGTGTTTAATTTGCATTGGTAATTTTCTATGTGCTTGTTTGAGAGTGGAGTTGAGTTTATTCATGACGAGCCAAGGATGTCTTATTTTTACCGGCGACCTGATTCCAGAAATAATCCTCCCACAGCCCTGACATTAATGTGTTTTGTCTGTTGGATCTCTCGCTCCCCGCGCCGAGCAGTCTCCTGCCTGTCTTTGTGTGCAATTACCGAGCAGAGTGTTAGTTCATACATCCAGAATCTTACTGGCCATGTATAATACACCAGAGACTGTATCCTGACACTAATGTGGCTGTGGGGACTTCATGAACACCAAGGGGCCTTACTGCAGTGCTCAGTGACAGTGGGGAAAGGTCCAAGGTGCATAGATCTGTTGTCTGAGAGCGTCGGCTCCTGCCTCATCAGTATGCAGAGAGAGCGCTGCCAAGGGCAGGAGGATTATCCAGCAGCCGGGAATATGTATTACATACAGCTCACTCATACAGCAAGTTCACTTAATACTCCAAGAGCAACTCAATTCCTATTTCATTTAGTTATCTCATCTTACAGCAGCTCTATAGTCACATATTTAAATTATTCCCTTTTTACAAAACTCTTGAAGGTATATGGAAGTTTTCTGGATTTACTAGGTATATAATATCCTTCTGTAACTATTTACTTTTATGTACTTTATTTTATTAAGAAGTGCTTATAAGCTCTGTTTTTGCTGCCTAAAATCAAATAAATATTACCTGCTTGGGTCTGCCCTCTATAACTCATAAGAAGGATGGGAAGCCAGTGGAGTGACTGACCAAGAGGTCCTCAGACACTGAGCGTTGAGTTTGGTAGATGAGTCTAGTGCCTGCATTTGTTGGAGAGAGATACGGGTGATGGGGAGGCCAGAAAGGAGAGAGCTGCAGTAGTCAAGGTGAGATATGATGAGAGTGTGAATTGGAATTTTAGTTGTGTTTTGTGTATTTTGGTGATGTTTTTTACATGAAAATGACAAGTTTTTGTGATGGATTATATCTGAGGAATAAAAGAGAGGGCAGGATCCAAAAGAACCCCAAAGACAACTGGCCTGTGAGGTGGGAGTTATAATGGCACTGTAAACAGTGAGAGATATATCTGGCTTGGAAGCTGTGGTAGAGCGTGGGAGGATAAGGAGCTCAATCTTTGAGATGTTGAGGCTGGTGGACATTTAAGAGGATATACTAGAGATGTAGTTGACCACTTGTCAACTCTCCCCCTCTCTAGAGTACCTAGTGATGATGTATAGATGGAGAAAAAGATGGGGCCTAGGACTGAACCCTGAGGTACACCAAGACGAAAAAGAGGTGCCAGAGAAGAAAATACTAAATGTTCAATCTTCTAGGAATGATGTAAACAATGAGAGCAGTGTCAGTGATGTCAAGAAAGCGAAGAATGTGGATAAGAAGGGGGTGGTCAACTGTGTTAAAGGCAGGAGAGATCAAGGATAGAAAAATGATCCTTTGACTTGGTGGTAAGCATGTTATTAGTGACCTTAGTAAGAGCTGTTTCTGTTGAGTGTTGGGGTCGAAAGCCAGATTGAAAGGGGTCAAGGTAGGAGTTGGAGGAAATAAATTGGGTAAGGCAATTGTAAACGAGTCGCTCAAGCAGTTTTTAAACCAGGGAAAGTAAAGAGATAGGACAATAGTTAGATTGAGAAGCTGAGTCATATGAGGGTTTCTTAAGAATGGGTATTGGTATGGTATGTTTTTAAGATAATGGAAAGTTGCCAGTGTTAAGGGAAAGGTTAAATAAAAGTGTAAGGGCTAGGATTTGCGTGGTAGAGAGAGGAGGGATAAGTTGTGAAGGAATGGGGTCATGTGGAGAAGTAGTAATGATAGTACTCAATTGCCCCCATCCTCAGTTACAGGGTTAAAGGAGTCCATGAAGGATGTGGGAGTTTGGGAAGGGTAAAGGCTGAGTGTTGCTGGTTTATTGTGAGGAAGGTGTGTTAGGGCCAGGCTGAGATGAGAGTTCGATTCAGATGTTGTCAATTTAATTTTTAAAATGTGTGGCAAAGTCTTCAGCTGTGAGGCATCGAGAGACAGGAGGTGCAGGAGGGCAGAGGAGACGGTTGAATGTAGCGAACAAACATTTGTCATTGGAGAATAGATTTGATACTAAGATTGAGAAGTATTGTTTTTTGGAAAGATTAAGGGCAGAGAAGTGGGAGAGCAAAATAAACTTAATGGAGGAAGCCAGCAGAGGTGGAAGATTTCCTCCACTGCCATTTAGTAATTTTGGAGCATCTCTGGATGTAGTATTTTTTTGTAGTGCACCATGGTTGTAGACGAGAGTTAAGACATTTACCTGTGATTAAGGGTTTCAAGGGTGGAATATAGAGTCGTGTTGTATTATTAGGTGGCAGTGTTAGGGCAGGAAAGAGTGGTGAGGGGAGTGAGAGGGGTTATAGCACAGTGGAAAGGGTTGAGTGCTCTCAGGTTTCCGTGGGTTTTCAAAGGAGTGGAGAAGGGCAGTGCATAGGAGATGTGGTGAGGTTGCAGGTTAGAAGGTGGTGGTCAGATAGAGGGAGCGGGTGATGACAAAGTTGGAGGTTGTGGAGAGATTGGTAAAAATAAGACCAAGAGAGTGTCCATCACAGTGAGTTGGGGATTCTGTCCATTGTGAGAGGCCAAGGGAAGACGGGAGTGAAAGTAGTTTTGTGGATGTTTGGAAAGTGGGTTTGTCATTGGCTATGATGAAATCTCCAAGAATATGTTGGTGCTTTACAAATAATAATAATAATGACAGACTCTGTAGAGCTGGCTGTGCGGTTTCTCAATCTAACCAATCAGTGACCATCTAACATTCTGCAATATGCTGCTGAGATGTGGTTCCTGATAGGCTAGGACACTACACTTCAGATTCAGCCCTCCAGAATCTATATCTGCATACGCTGCAGTGGGCAGATCCATACAAGGGCTATTTGTTCGATTTTAGGCAGTAAGAGCTTAAAGGGAATCCTAATAAAATAAAGTTAATAAAGGAAAATAGATACTCAGGGATATTATATACATAGGAACCTTCCATTTACATTTAAGCTTAAATATTCTACCCTCATTTCTTTATTGTAATAATAAGCTATATCGACAAATTCAGAAGCATTAGAAATAGCTTAATTGCTAGAGACCTTTCTTACCTTTAATGACAATAGGAAACTTCTCCCTTTTCATTGCATTAGTCATTATTTCCTGCAGCCGATGTGACTCTGTCACAATTACAAGTCAGGCATTAGCCGTGTTAATGTTCAGTGGAAAAGTATTAGGAGTGACAGCGAAGGCTGGACTGGGAGAAGAAGATCCCGGGAGTCCCACAGTATGTGCAGCCTCCCCCTGATATTGTGCCCCAGGCTCATCTTATAGTCCTGCATTGGAAACAGGTAGAAAACCGGGCTCTACCTATTTATATATTGTGTATTTATTATTTAAAGGAACACTGAATAAAAAAAAAGCCTTAACAGGGTGGACATTTCAGGAAGTATAAATCAAATGTGTAATAATTTAATAAAACCAGAAAAGTTGTCAAATTATTGGCATCTAAAATTCAACAGTGATTAAAAATGTTGCAATTCAATTTAATGGCCTAAGAATATGAACTTAACTCCCCACCCTCCCCTTGATGACCTTATCAATGTGGAGTCAGAAACTCAACTGGAGGCTCATTGTGTATTTAATGTTGAATATTGTTATTATAAGATATGATAAATTAAAATAAAATACATAAGTAAAATAGGTAGCTACTCTTGTTAGGGAGGTACTGTGGTCCTTTAATGCAGAAAAACCTAAAAGCAGAGTATATATATATTAATGATGATTTAATGATGATTTAATGAAACGGTCTTGATAGTTACTATGTCAGATGATTTAATAGAATGCTACAGAGTTGATGGAAAAGCCAGTAGGATACTTGGTTGAATTGAAATAGTAATTAGCAGCAGAAAAAGAGGTAGTAATGTTACTCTAGAGATCCCTAGTAAAACCTCACCTAGGATACTAATAGGATGGTCGTTAATCCGCTATCTTCCGCATTAGAACTTCTCACGTCTTCATGTGACTTACCAAATCTCATGTATTATAATTAGGTGCAATGTAATCCTAAATAGTGTGCGATGTATCCACCTCCTATCTAACACTAGTAGAGGGAGTTTTAGTGGCCAACCATGTACAATTTAATAGCTGTCCCATCGGTGCATGTGCAAAAGTATGTAAAAATACAATGCTAAATTCTGATGTATTTAGATTTCGCACCAGCAAAGGCTCAATATTGATTGGCAAAGAAGCAAAGATTTAGAGATACTACTTTAGTGTATTAGATACATGTAACAGCCTTCCAGTGGAAGTGGTGGGGTCAAGCACAGTTAAGGGATTTGACCATGCCTGGGATGAGTAGAAGGTCATTCTGAGATTTTATTAAGCCTATAGGTATATTTAATGGGCAGGCTAGATCGCCTCTATAATTCTTATATGTATCTATATTTCTATGTAATTTGAGGGTCCAAACATTCCATGTGTATTTTGGGATTATTTTTGTCTTAATATGTTTATTTCTCTTGTTGCAATTGTTGAATAGCTTCAGATTATGTCAAGGTTAACTAATATAACTCACCTATTTCTATTCAAGGCTATTCATTCCTCTGCTCTTTATATTCCCTCATTTCCCTGCACATAACCTCTGATCTAGTTTAGTTCAGTTGCCTCCACCCCATACAGTTCTAGAGCTTTCTCACTCCTCTGGAATGCCCATGGCTAGGGAGGAACATTGGAGAAGACCGCAGACAATTACCTGCTTATGAAAATATTCTTTCTGACTCTCCTTCACCTTGCCATTGTGTTAGAGACTGTCATGGACGAATGTAGAATTGTATGCTTCCCTAGGCCAGGGGTAGGCAAATTCAGTCCTGTAGAGCCACACACTGGCCAGGATTTGAGGATATCCCTGCTGCCTACAGATGGGACTAATGCTTCTTCAGTTATCCTGATTGACACACTTGTGTACAGAAAGGAAAGCAAGTGCCCCCTATACTTCTTTATTATTTTTTATATTCATGGTTTTAATGGATATTTATTTCTTTATTTTATTTCGTAACATAGCTTAATCTGCCTATTTATGTCATATGGCTTTAGAATACAAACAGTATAGCAAGATCTTTATGTGTTTCTTACACATTATGACATATAATAGTTTTCAAACTGCGATGTGTCGCCACACCTGCGAGCCTCGCGAAGCGAGGAAAGCCTTTAACGCATTGAAGCTCAGAGCACTTGGGCAATGAGCGGCGAAGGCATTCCCAAGCACAAAACTTGAGCCATTTAAGCACGCGGGACTTAGGCTGCAAGCAGTTGAGGAACGCGGGACTTAGAAAAAAAGTCAGAACTCTGAAAAATACGAATGTAACGGCCGAACCGCGGAAATCAAAAAAACAAGCAACGAAATTAAAAACAAATTAAAACACACACAGCACACACAGCACAGGGGGAGAGCCAGGACAGCTGGGAGTGAGGTTGCAAGCGAATTTAAGCCCAATTTGCTATGTTTCGTCATTCGAAAATTGGCTAAGCGAGAAAAAAAATGGCAAAAGAAAAACGTAAAGAAAATCTGAAAACGGATTGAAAACGAGGCTAAGGACATTCCGATCTCGGAAAAATACCGAACAACACCAGACACGCCAACAACGGAAACATTCAGCAGACACACAGAGGAAAAAGACACATGGAAGGGACAGGGGGGAGATGCTGGGAAGAGACACATGGCATTCCCAAGACTAAACGTGCAGGTTAATGAACCCTGCAATGAGTGACCAGTACAGTAGCCGTAGGCGCTCATCGTGGGGCTTGCGATGAGCGCCAAAGGTGATCATTGCAAAACAGGAAAGGTGAAGTACACAAGGGCCATGAGGTGCTGAGCACGGGGCTCGCGATGAGCGCCAAAGGTGCTCAGTGGGCCAAAAGACTCACATTGTGTGGCAAACAGCATTGCTTGGCTTACAATTTTATTGCTGTCATTTTTTACCGGGCAATTCGCTAGTTATTATTATAATTATCCTTTATTTGTAACATATTCCACAGTGCTATACAGGGGTTAAGTACAAGGCAAAAACAAAATGAACACATTGCACAATAATAATCACCCATAAGAAAGAGATAACAGATTATAGTTGGTGAGAGGATCACAAAGAGGATTAGAAATTGTATTGCAAGTGTATTGCAAGAAAAAAACAATTTGTAATAACATTCAATAGATAAATTACCTGTTTATTTATAGTCTTAAATTATACCATAATTGGAACCTCGATGGTGTTCTGTATTGCCATATTTATATGATGTCCTCGTTTTCTTCCTAAAGTGTTTTCTGCTGCAGTTCCTGCGCATTTGGTGCCAGAAAGGTCAAAACCTGTAATTCTGTTAAAAGCTAAATGTGAAATTCTAGGGTGGCCGTCCACCCGCCACACAACAAAGCGCAGATAGGGTGTTGTCTCTGCCCGGCATCCGCCTCCATAACCACCGCATCAACTGCACAGTGACAGTAATAGACCTCTGTATATAGCCCACCTCAAACCCCTCATTATTAAGATGGTTCTGCTCTATCCTGCTGTTTGTATCTTCACCTTGTCTCAAGACATAGTGAAAGTTAAAGGCACACAGCAAGTCCCTTTTGAATATCTTATACATTTTGAAAACGGTTTAAAAACTAAATCATATTATTAGAGGGATATGGAAGATTCCTGGATTTTAGTAGGTATATAATATCCCTGTGTAGCTAATTACTTGTATGTACCGTACTTCATTTATTAAGACGTTGCTTATAAGCTCTGTATTTACTGCCACTGTGTCTCATACTAACCAATAAGTGACCATCTCTGAGCAACATTTTGCAACATGGTGCTGAGACGTGGTCCCTGATAGGCTAGTACACTACAATGCACACGCAGTCCTACATATCCTGTGTCTACATACACTGCAGATGGCAGACCCATACAGAGACTATTTGTATGATTTAGGCAGAGCTAAAAAAAACACGTCTTAATAAAATAAAGTGCATAAAAGTAAATAGATCTCCATGGATATTATATACCCAGTAAAATCCAGGGACCGTTCATATCCCTTTAAAGGGACTCTACAGATGCAACAAAGAAAAAAATATTTTCATGTCCATTTAAGAAATTATTTTATGATCTTTTCCCATCTTTTTTACATCTGTGAAAATGGGAGAAATATTTTGCAGGAAAAAAAAACATTATTTATACAGTATTTTGTGTATTAGTTTTTAAATCTAATATTATAAAATGCTTTCTATATGTATGAATCTCTGATTACATGTCTCCACATTCTGCCAGTAAGCTCTGTCCCGCTCCACTACGCTACATGATCCAGGGGTACAATGTGTTAATCGGCAATAACTTTTCCATGGACGGGCAGAGAGGGGGGAAGAGACACAGGGGAGGGAGATGGGGGAAAAGAGACAAAGAGGAGGGAAAGGGGAGGGAGAGGGGGAAAAGAGACACAGGGGAGGGAGAGGGAGAAAGAGACACATGGGAGGGAGAGGGGGAAAGAGATACAGGGGAGGGGGAGAGCGGGAAAGAGACACAGGGGAGGGGTGGGGAAAGACACATATAATATTATACCATCATTTATGACGGGTAAACCACTAGTTAAGGGTCCCAAGGTTAAGGATGAGATATGTTTCTGAGAACATCTTTAAACTGGATTTGTATGTAACTTGGATCCCGATGAATAATAATAACAATACTATAATGACTCATATGTGGTAATACTGTAATAATTATAATAATAATACCCGTACTGTAGTAATAAGTTACGAAAACTATTATGCTCTTTCGTCTAATTCAAACATAACATAAAAATGAATTCATACATAAAGCCTTGGGAGACCATCTTTAAGGCATATTTCATGGATTCTGAATGCATCTGTGAGAGGAGAATCAGTAGTGTATGAAAACATTTTTTTGCATGAAAAAATACCAAATTAAACATTAACAAACTCATCCTGATATTTGCTAAATCCTTTGAGTTTCAGAGTTAACATTCCTAGATATCCCTGATAAAGTTAGCATACAATTCGTAATTTGTTTTGGCCTATCACAGGCAGATAATACATGATATCAATGTCTAAAGCCAGTTTGCACACCAGAGAATCAGAGCCAGACACTGCTATGTAGAACTCTGCATTGAGCTGCTGCTGGCATTAAGGCATAAAGGGTTACAATCCATACCCAAATGTAGTATTTCTATTGGCAGGTACACTGTGCCTATGTACGCAGCTCTGGGGGTGTGGAAAACAAGTTTTATTTTTAAATAAAATAAGTCTATATATGTATAGATTGAATCAAAGCTAATTTCACATGGAACACCTGAAGACAAGTATTGTGGTGCCATATATTCTATATATAGATTGTACCCAATATATATTTATATAAAGCTAACAATTATACATAGTCTTACTATATTTACATTTACATGCAATTATTATTTACTTTGTGGTTTCATTTTTATCTTATTTTTCAGTAATTTATGCCCATGTAAGGGTCTTTCCATTAGTACAATTGGCAGTTTTAGACGTTATACATACATAGAATCTTCCCATTCATACAATTTCTTCTAACCTCAGAAAGTAGCCTATCAGAAACCAAAATGGCAGCAAAATTGCATATAAAAAATGATAGTTTAAGTAATACATTGGGTGTATTTTTCAGAAAACAGCCTATTTTCAAGTGTGGCTATTTTAATATGTATTAGAGTAGACCTAGGCATTGTACTGCCCGCGGGCCACATCCGGCCCTTTGGCTGTCCCTGTCCGGCCCGCTACAGTGGGATACAAATTTGTGTCCTGGACATAACACAATGCCAGTTTTAAAAGGGGGCAATTTGTGAGCAGCGGTGTTGTGACTAACTGGGATGGGTAGCATTCTGTAGTTACTGCTCCTGGCACTGAGAAAATAAAATAAAGCTATAAAATTAATATTGAGCAGATTTAAGTTCAGCCTATGGTTCGGACCTCCACAATATTCCGAGTTTCTCAAGTAACCCCTTTGGGAAATTAATTGCTCACCCTGTTAGAGTATATTTTACATATAAGTGGTGGACCTTTAATTACATCATACTTAGATGCTGAGACCATTTATTTATTGAGAGAAGTAATTCCTAATAAAATGTTAAATAGGAAATAGATCATCAAAGTGAAGTTGATGCCCTGCCAGGGTTTTGGGTGGTATTTGTTACTGACTAGATCTTGTTTCCTCAAGTTTTGGGCTTGAGTGACTCAGACGTACAGCTGTAAGGTGGGGTTTGGTTTGTCTTCTCATGGGCAGCGAGTCCTAATCACGTTATTAGTTGGGAGGCAAGTTTAAACTGGTGTGTTAATAGCTGGCAAACCCCGGCCACTTATTATATTCCCATGCTATTATTTTCAAAATGAAAATGATACAGAAGTTTATATTTTTACATACATTGTTGTTGTTGTTTGCGTCACAGTCATGTCCGACTCTCTGTGACCTTAAGGACCGTAACACACCATGCTGATCCACTTATTCATGGCAGAGATACTGGAATGGGTTGCCAGTTTCTTCTCCAGTAGGCCACAGCATACAGCTCCTGGTATTACTAGGTGGTCTCCCATTCAAGTACTGACCAGGCCCAATCCTGCATGACTTCAGGGTGATGTGACCTCTTGGTTCCTTGGCTGGAAGTGAACCCAGGTCGCAGTGGTGAAAGCACCGAATCATACATTAAGACATGTAAGACAGAACATAAAATTAATCTTAATTTTTTTAGATTGCGTGTATATTGAAACCGATAAGCACATCCTGATTGCTTGGAGCTTGAGGGCATGTGCTTGTATTATGTATCAGTCAAGGGAGGGATGGGGTCAGTGGTGGAGCTAGAGAATGGTGGGCCCCAGAGCAAAAACAAAACTGAGGCCCTGCCGCCAAAGGGGGGCTGTAAAAAAGATTATGCGCTGGGCCATCCATCTTCGTACCAACTCCCCCAAACCCCTTCCCTAGTTCCCCTCCCTAATACCCTTTTTCCATAAAAGCACCCCTCTCCAAGACCCTTTCCCATAGCTGCAGCTGCACCACTGGTAGCTCCACCCCTGTATGGGGTGTAAGGAGAAGGTAGAGGTGATGTGCATTTGTGATATAATAATATTTGACACTTAATCCCTCCTCACTCCAACCTTCACCAAAGTATCATGGATGCCTTTAAGTGCAAGCAGCGGCATCACATTTATTTTTTACAAAGTACAAAATAGTTTTATGATATATCTCCTTCCCAAGTACACTGGGTTCCCTGGTGGCACAGTGGTTAGTATGCAGGCACTTGCACCATAGCATCCAGGGTTGAAATCTAGCTGGGGAACCAATAGGTCAGTACTTGGACAGGAGATCACCTGGGAATACCAGGAGATGTATGTTGTGGCCCACTGGAGAAAGATCTGAAACCTACTCCAGTATCACCATGGTGTGTTATTATGAGGATCTGGAGAGTGGGACACAACTGAGCAACACCATTTATGTTTAATTGCACTCACATTTTTTAAATATATATTTTATTTTCATTATATTGTGGTTTTCATAAGAGAGTTGACACTAAAAATAAACCTTACTTTAAATCCTTTTCTGTGTTTCTCATTTTTATAAATAATTTACCTGTTATTAATGTATCTATAATGTATCACCATTTGCTTAACATAAGTCAAATTTGAGTACAATTCTTATCATATTTTTTATAAATAGGAGGGTTTTTGAAGGTTATTGTCAGTAGGTTACTTTTGTATGTCATCATCAAGAGATTGGAGCGGTCAGATGCCAAGCCTGGTCCACAGAACCTGCCTAATAAAGGCTTATACTGTACTGACCAGGCTTCAGAGACAGAAACTGGGGGTGAAAGTCTGACAGGAGGTGGGTGAAAGTGTCATAATGTGTATGTGCAGACATCACAGCATCAGGGGGGGGGGGGGGGGTCATCATATAG
Organism: Discoglossus pictus; assembly: GCA_027410445.1. Lineage (NCBI taxonomy): Eukaryota > Metazoa > Chordata > Amphibia > Anura > Alytidae > Discoglossus > Discoglossus pictus. The sequence goes on from CM050163.1 coordinate 546,225,203, forward strand.
GACTGTGAAGGCAGAAAGCAGCCAAGTGGGCAGCTCAGTGATTGGTTGTTCAATCAGCTCCAGATAATGATCCCGATCCAGTTTGTGTTAACCATTAGGTTCCCAATAACGTTGTAGAAAGCAGATACAATCTTACAATAAAGCGACTATATTAGGAAATGCACTGCAGGCTACGATCATGACTTTTGTGGCATGAAGCAACACCCCAACATCTTTCTGCAGATCGTGTTACATCCAGCCTGTATCTGCTCCTCTTGATCCAATGATATTAATATTTTTTTATTTATTTTGTTATTTTGTCATTCAGTCGTGTCTGACTCTCCATGACCCTATGCCAGGCACATCTTAGCTCCTGCAAGCTCACGTTCATTGTTACAATGACCTAATCTATCCATCTCCGTCTCTGTCGTCCGCCGCTTCGTGTGCATCTTACCCAGAATCAGTGTCTTCTCTAGGGAAACCAATCTTCTCATGACTTGACCAAAATATCAGCCTCATGATCAAACCTTCCAGTGAACAGCTTGTCTTGATTTCCTGTAGTACTTAATTTATTGGATCTTCTCGCAGTCCAAGAAACTCTACGCAGTTTTCTCCAACACCACAATGCAAAGGTGTCAATTCTATAATGCTCAGCCTTCTTTATGGTCCAACTCTCACATCTGTATGTTAATACTGGGAATACCATAGGTCTAACGATGCTGGACCTTTTTTGATAGTGTAATATTGTTACTATTTACTAGATTGTCCAGATTTGCCATAGCTTTCCTCCCCAGAAGCAAACAACTTAATTTCAAGGCTGCAGTCACCATCTGAAGAGACCTTGGATCTCAGGAAAATAAAATCTGTCACTGCCTCCACTTCTTCCCCATCTATCAGCCAGGAACTTAGGTAGGACATCGCTATCAATACATCAAACCAGTGGCTTTTGAGATTCAGTCAAGTGGTTAAGCTGCAAAATAAATACAATTGCATAAAGAAATAAATAAAGCAGAAGTGCCTAGATACTAGACTTTATTTTACTACATAAAACACATTACTCCTTATAAACAGCAAGCAGAAAAAAACATATAAATGGTCAGTTGAGACACTCAGTGATATTCAAATGGTTTATCAAACCACCAGAGGCAATACATTAACTGAACGCAGTCTACTCAGCACATTAAAAATAAATACAGTCATAATGTATTAAAGGAACACTGTACCATTATGAACAGAAGGGCCCACTGGACTGTTTGGGGTTCATCATATGTGTGGTCAGAAGGTACTACCAACTTGCTTAACAGCCATATCTGGGATATTCAAAGGGTTAAATAATTCTAAAGAATTTATATGGCCCTGCGATCGGCCACGTGTGACTGCTCTGGCTTTAGTCTGGAAGGGGGAAGTATAGTTTTATAACCCTGTAAGTTGAGATCTGGTATGTGGGGGAGTGAGATCTTTGTGTGTTTTTATATATCTCTGTAACAATAAAGAAGTGCCAGTCTGATTTTGGACACACTAAACAAAGGTGGTGTCGGAGTCTGCTTGTATTAATCAAGGGTACAGGGTGTGTGATTCTGAGATCCTAAGAAAAGGGGTCTGATGGTGCCTGTCTCTTCAGAAATTATGCTGCCATCTGAAGTGTCTGCTGTTGTCGAGATCTGAACAAAAAGTTGCGACCTGTAGAGAGAGAAAGAATTGGGGTGAGCGTAGTCCCCCAAATCAGGCGGGCGTAACATGTACTATAAAAATAATGGCTGTTAAAATGACAGTACATGCATAAGAATTGTTTTACGCATTCAGTTGTTTCCGCCTCTCCGTGACCTCATGGACCGTAACACACCAGGACATCTTTATGTGCATGGTCATGCTGATCCACTTGGTAAAGTTTATTTTTAGTGTCAACTCTCCTATTAAAACCACAAATTTAATAAATGAGTGTAATTACGAAGGAGAAATATCATAAAACTAGTTTTTATTTAGGAAACAATAAATGTGATTCTGCTGCTTGAATTTAAAGGCATCCATGATTCTTTGGTGAATGTTGGATGAATGAGAGGGGCATTTACATATCTGCGGGAGCAAGGCTTGCAGTTATTTCTGCTGTTGTCTGCTACTGAGTGTGTGAGGGAGAAGGGACTACTCCAATATAAAACTGCTTATATTTCAAATGCCCATCACCTCTACTTTCTCCATCCACCCCATCCCTACCTTGACTGATACATAAGACAAGCACATGCTCTCAAGCTCCAAGCAATCAGGATGTGCTGATAGGTTTCAATATACAAGCGTCTGCAAAAATTACCATCAGGTTGGGCCTGATCTGCACTTGGATGGGAAACCACCGTGGAGCACCAGGAGCTGTATACTGTGGCCTACTGTAGAAGGAACTGACCACCCACTCCAGTATCTCTGCCATGAATACCAAGTGTATCAGCATTGTGTGTCCACAAGGTCACGGAGAGTCGGAGTCAGAGACGAGTGAGCGACACAAACGACAACAACAATTTATGATAAAAATAAAAATGTCTGTATCCCATTAATTTTGAAAATATTAGCAAGTAATAGCCCAACTCTGCTCAGCTTCAGGGTGTTGCAACCTCTTTATTCCCTGATTTTTTAATTGTACCCAGGTCACAGGGGTAAAAACGCACCAAACCCTAACCACTGGACCACCAGGGTACCCGTGCATACAGTAAGTATACTTGATTCATAATGTGTAAACTTTGTAATGCTAGTATTTATACTTCTAAGCTCTTACTTTTCTAGGTCTAGGTTTAGAGAGTCTTTAGTGTGTGAATAAGAAACCTGACAGCTAAAAATGGCAAACTTCAATGTTAGTTTACTTTAGGAAAAAATGGCATTTATCTGCAGTAAACTAACAAAGCATTTTGCCATTTTGAGCTGTCAGCTTTTCTGATCCACCCACAAAAATAGGTTCTAAGCTTTTGTTAACGAGGCATTGAGTCCAGTGTTTTACATGCAGTCGCCTTTACGTTGAACCTGCCTGCTCTCTATTTCTGCTCGGAAGACAATGGACTCGGGGGCTTATTACTAACTAGTCGTTTGCCCGTCATAACTGACGATATCATATTTCATGTATTTTCTCCCCCTTTCCCTCCCCTGTGTCTGTTCCCCTCCACTCCCTCCACTGTGTCTCTTCCCCCTGTGTCTCTTTCCCGCTCCTCTTTGTCTCTTTCCCCTTCCCTCCACAGTGTCTCTTTCCCCCTCCCACCCCTGTCTCTCTTCCCCCTCCCTCCCCTGTGTCTCTTTTCCTCCCTCCTCCCTCCCATGTGTCTCTTTCCCCCCTCCTGTCTCCCTCCCTCTGTGTCTCTCCCCCCTCCTGCTTTCCTCCCCTGTGTCTCTTTCCCCTCCCCTCTGTGTTTTTCCCCTCCCTCCCCTGTGTCTCTTTCCCCCTTTCTGGCTCCCTCCCCTGTGTCTCTTCCCCCTTCTCCCTCCCTCCCATGTGTCTCTTTCCCTCCCTCCCCTGTGTTTCTTTTCCCCCTCCTGCTTCCATCCCCTGTGTCTCTTTCCCCCCTCCTCCCTCCCTCCACTGTGACTCTTTCCCCTTCTCCCCCACCCCACCCCCAAAATGCAATTCATGGCTAGTCTTGTGCTGCACATTGCCGGATATAGTTTCCGTAGTGCGCATGCGCTAGCCAGCGTTACAAACTACGGAAACTATATTAGTAATTAACACAAATTATATATTTTTAACAAAAGATTAGAATATCTTTTGCAGATGGATCAGAAAGGCCGACTCAGCACAAAATGGCAAACTTCAATGTTGGTTTAATGTACAAAAAATTATTTAAAAAAAAAAAAATTATATTCAATTACGGTAATAAAGTATTTATATTTTAAATTATGCCATATTAGGATCCTCCTCTGTGTTACTTTCACAAATATGGTTTTCCCAACTTATAATGGCCCTTTAAGAGCCTGCTCGGTGCATAGTGTACGGTTACCGTAGGTTTTCCTTTTAGATCTTTATAATATTCACATCTTTTACCACGTCTTATCACAAATGGCATGAAAGCCTACGCACACGTCCCCTGCTTTGCGAGATAATCTTCACAGCTATAGCTCACTATTCATGTATTTTTCCAGACAGAATTACTTCAATATTTTTTTGTCAAAATTACCAAGTCCTGATCTGAGTATCAGTAACAGCATCTGCCTAAAGTCATTTCTAACAGATTAATATCAGATTTTTATGCTGGAAATAACAGATAATAACAACTAATAAAAATATGTTCAGGATAGTCAAATATTTTACTAGAAAAAATACACATTTTGATTATATATTTATAAAAAATATAAATAACAAACTTATGAAAAGCATAAAAATATATTAAGTCAACAAACTATATATATATATATATATATATATATATATATATATATACATATATATATATATATATATATATATATATATATATATATATATATATACAATGTACAAATGTACTGTTTATTTACTGTACTACTTTACGGTGGAGGCTTCTATAGCTCTTTTGCCCACCATAAGCTAAATGATGACGTGGTTAATAACCTTCCCACAAATCTATAGCAGGAGTTGGGAACCAGCCCCACATTGATGAGAGGGTAGGTCTCTTGGCCGGTGCAGAATCCAACATAGATGCTTAAAAGGACCCGTGTTTAAAATGGTATTGGACTAAAGAGAGAAACCTTTGTGTGCTCATTTGCATGTCCCTGCCCAGGTCCCCAGAGTGCAGTGCAATAACTGTATTTCTCGGAATTCTTACCAGGAAATGTGGTTATTTTAGACATTCAAATGTGAACACAGATGTACTATTTATTTGCTGTACTATGGTACAGTGGAGAGATTATATCGCTCTTTTGCCCACCATATGCTAAATTATGATGTGTTATACATACCTGTTGGTTAAATATCACATATATAGTTGTCGTAATTGCGAGTGTTGGTCATGCAATGTTAAAACTTTCGGGCTTGCGCATGCACAATAAGCGCCAAAGGGTTTGTTGGGTTTGACGGAGGCTTCAATGAGCTCTGATGGTGCTCATCGCGAGTCCCGTAAAGCGGGGGGGGGGGAGAGGCCCGCAATGAGCGCCAAAAGCGCTCATTGCGAGGGACCGCAAATGAGAGGGGGAGACAGGGTACAAACGTCTTCCAAGTTACAGCCTTCAAAAAAATTACAGTTTAATTGGCTGCCATTTTTTCCAGCCCGTAACTTGGAAGGCGTTCGGAGGCCCCAAAAGACGCCAATTGATTACAAAATTAACTGACAACCTCACAAACAGCACAGGGGGAGAGGCAGGGAGCCTGTAAGTGAGATTGAAAGCTAATTTCAGACTTGGGGAAACTAATCAATTTCCCAAGCCCGCAAATGGTTTCACACCCGTAAATGGAATAAGGGAGAGGGGGGATAGAGTGGAAAGAGACACAGTGGAGGGAGTGGCAGGGAAAGAGACACAGGGGTGAGAGAGGGGGGAAAGAGACACAGGGGAGGTAGATAAGGGGGAGGGAAAAACAGGGCAGGGAGAGGGGGCAAAGAGACATGGGAGAGGGAGGGGGAAAGAGACAGCGAGGAGGGAGTGGGGGGAAACAGACACAGGGCAGGGAGAGGGGGCAAAGAGACATGGGGGAGGGAGGTGGAAAGAGACACCGAGGAGGGAGTGGGAGGAAACAAACACAGGGAGGGAGAGGGGGCAAAGAGACACACGACTCGCAAAGTTACGGGCTTACACATGCGCGCAGCACATGCTGCAGCCTGCAATGAGCGGTGAAGCCGAAGGCGCTCATCGCGAGGCACGTGGCATTCTGTGGCAAACAGCATTGCCAGCCTTCAAATTTTATACATTCGTTTTTGACGGGCAAGTCGGTAGTATATATATACAAGGGTTCCCTGAGGGTCCAGTGGTTAGGATTCAGAGTTTTCACCACTGAGACCTGGGTTTGATTCCAGTCAAGGAACCAAGAGGTCACATCACCATGCACCCGAGCCGAGATGGGAGACCACCTATGAATACCATGTGCTGTTTGCTGTGGCCCACTGGAGAAGTAACTGGTAACCCACTCCAGTATCTCTGCCATGAATACCAAGTGGATCAGCATGGTGATTTGTGGTCCATGAGGTCACAGAGAGTTGGACGTGACTGAACGACGCACACGCACAAATATATACATATATATATATATATATATATATATATATATATATATTCCAGAATGTATATATGCTAAACATTGTTGTTGTGGGCTCATTAGCTTACAATTTAAATATATTATACTTTGTCCAAAGTACATATCTTCAGTCAGTTTGCTTTCATGTGAGTAATAAAATCTCATCTCTGTTAATTAGGAAACTGCTGTAATTATGAGCCTGGAGGACCACAGCTGGCTTCCTTTTCCTGCAGACCGCGCTGTCTCGCCTTATTTCACAGCTGTGATGATTAATCATGTACGGTTAGAGCTGCTGTTCGCATCCTGGGTTAATTTCCTCCATTATAACCATGTCGCTGTATTTATCATATTAATGTATCTCTCTGCCCCTCCGCGGTGTTATCTCTCACAAGGAGAATCTAAACTGCTGTATGGAAATTGATGTCCTTCAGAAATTATTTGAGTTGGATATAATACATGCTCTGATAAGAAAAGCTATGTAGTTATGGGGGAAATTCACTAAAGCATAGCAGCCCCTGAGGTGCATAGTGATTATACTTGCAGCCCCATCACCATATTTACAAAGCTCGGATCTATCCTGTTATGTTGTCGGGACACGTCCGCCGCTGCAGTGCGGCCTCCCACCGCTAGATGGGGCTGCTAATAGGTGAGAGAAGTTCTAAGCTTATGTTAACCAAACCCTTGAACTAACCCTAATCCTTACCCTAACCCCATTCCTAATCCTCACCCTAACAATTTACCTAAGCGCCATCTAGCAGATGCTCACCACCACCGCTGCTGCCTATTGCTGTGCCAGCCTGCGCCAGCATAACAGGATAGGACCCAAAGCTTAATTTCCTAGTAGCTAATAAGTCCCTCACTTATCGAGATCTGGGCATATTAAAGGATATGAAAGATACTAGGTATATAACATCCCTGTGAATCTATATACATTTAACTACTGTATTTTATTAAGAAGTGCTTATAAGCTCTGTTTTTACTGCCTAAAATAAAAAAAATAGTCTATGCATGGGTCTGTCCACTGCAGTGTATGTAGACAAAGACTACTGTACTTGCTGTGCAGTGTCTTAAATTATCCAATCAGTGACCATCTCTCAGTTACATTCTGCAAAATGCTGCTGAGAGATGGTCTCTGATAAGCTAGGGCATTAAATTGTCTATCTAGCCTTACAGAGGATGAAAAAGGATGAAAAAAATGATTTCCTTTTTAAAATTGTTGCTGAATTCATTCCGTTATGGTCAACAGAGTTTAATGTTTTGCCGCTGCCTGAATGAGTAATGAGCTTTGAGCAGTGTGGCTTTAATGAACACTAATTAGAATCATGTGTAAGTTGGCATGTTTACCATCCTATAAGGTGCTTTGGGGAAAAGCACTATGGGCCTTATTCTAATCGTAGAAGCAAAATGGCTGCAACTCTGGAGCTACGGCGCCACGCAGCCCAACGTCTACATTGGTATTCTAATGGACGGCGCCGCAAGGAATAAGGGCTACAAGCCTCATTTGTGATGGGGAGCTCCTCCAGTATAGTTTTAGAGTGGCAGATTATTTTTCAAGTGGTTTTGAAGACACCTTGAAGGACAGGGGCATCATGGAAAGGTAAGTTTAATATTTAGAATGTTTAGATGTTATGTTGTGTTTATTTCTGTACTCATTTTATGTTTCTTTTTTTCCTGGTGGTGTGACCTGTGGCAGGAAACCCGTCTTCACTGAAGGGGCATTTGGGCAAGGTAAGTGGTCTTATTTATTCTATGTTAGGTTAGATTTAGGGTTTTTAATGTATGTAGTTAGGGTATTCATGTATGTAGATAGGGGTTAATAGTACATAGGTAGGGCATTCATGTATGTAGTTAGGGGTTAATAGTATGTAGTAGGGGTATATTTGAACTGTATTTTATTGCTTGGTGTGGATTTGATGTGTTGTAATGTGTTGTTTATTTGTGCTTGTATTTTTATTTTTAGGTGAGTAGTTTTTTTTCTGTAGTGGTGGGGTGCTTTTATATTTTGTAATGGTTCTCTTTTTTATTTTGTGTAACTTAGCGTTTTTTATTTTCTGTAACTTAGCTTTTTTATTTTTGTAATTAGTGGGGTGGGGGGGTTAATAGGGGATTAGGTAGGTAGGTAGGGGTTAATAGGTTAGGGTAGAGGGGGGTTCATAAGTTAGAGGGGGTAGTTTGGATTTAGTGGTCTATTGGGGGGGTAATAGGGTTTAGTTAGGGCTAATGGGTCAATGGGGTATGGTTAGGGTTAATAGTGTAGGGTAGTGCTTAGACTTGGTGTCCTTGAGGACCCTCATGGCAGTTATAGGGTTAACCTAGGGGTTAATAGTATCCTATAGAGGTCTACATAGACCCATATTGGACTGAGTTGGCTCATTTTAGTCTCCTGGGGGACTATATTGACCCCAATGAGTGACAGGGTTAATTAGGGGCTCTGTATAGAGTCCCATGAGTGATGGGGTTACATAGAGGCTTATGGGGGTCTGTATAGACCCACATAAGTGATGGGGTTAAATAGAGGCTTATGGGGGTCTGTATAGACCCCCATAAGTGATGGGGTTAATTAGGGGCTCTGTATAGTACCCCATAAGTGATGGGGTTATATAGAGGCTTATGAGGGTCTGTATAGTCCCGATAGGTAATGGGGTTAAATAGAGGCTTATGGGGGTCTGCGGTAGTTGTTAATTGTTTTATTTATCGCGGGTCCCATGGAGGACCCATGGAGGGAAATTTCAGGACCCATGGAGGGAAATTTGAAATTATACATGCACCAGGGTCCCGATTGGGACCCCCGCTACAAGGGTTAATGTTGGGACACTGCTGGGGTCCCTATTAAGACCTCTGCATTATAGGTTTAATGTAGGGACATTGCAGAGTTCCCATCGGGACCCCTGCAGCAAGGGGGGACTTGATCGGGAGCAGTGGGGAGGCTACGTGAGGGCTTAACAAGCCCTTGCTACTGCTCCTTGGTGTAAGTAAGCTGCGGCTCGATTTAAGCCATTTTTGGGTTTGACTGGAGGGTGATCGTAGCATTAAAGATTTAGGCTTTCTTGCGGCCAAAACTCTCATGGCCGCATAAGAACAAAGGCTTTGACGGAAGTAAGCTGTGATTGTGCTCATCGCAAGGGATGGCAGCTCGACGGCCGTAAGCCGCCGGAAGCCGCCATTAGAATAGCTAAGTAGCTTGCGGTGGCCTCTTGCGGCTACTTATTTCCAAATCTTAGCATTAGAAGGAGGCCCTTTGTATGTAAGATTTTAACCTCAAAGACAGGGCCCTCTTTCTTTTTCCATGTGTTAATATGGTTTTTGCCTTGTACTTAACCCCGGCATAGAGCTGCGGAATATGTTGTTGCGTTACAAATAAAGGATATTAATAATAATAATAATGTGTAAAGCCTTTGAATTAGACAGTGGCTTTGTCATATGATAATCATGATTATATTCTAACAACTATACAAATATAATTGCAAGTTAAGCTGCAGTCTGTGGAGCTGAGGGTTCCTAGTCTAAGGCCACATAGAGCCTATTTTTTTTTGTTGACTAAAAATCAAAAATATGTTATTTATGTTATATAATAAAGCAAATGTTAATATGAGGTAATATATATATATATATTGTAAATAAATGTCACGTGTCACTGGAGAACAGCTCGCCGTCTTCAGGGCGCCGAGAACTGCGCTCAGATGACGCTCTGCGCTCCAGTCTGCATCTCATCTGCCCCATCTTATATTTACTGGACCTGTTTGCCGGAGGCTGCCAAGGCTACAAGGTAAGTGGCTGACAGTGTGCCATGTGGGACTGGCATGTGTCACTAGGAGCATATTGTATGTAATGTCACTGTCATTGTGTGCATGTGTCACTAGGAGCATGTTGCATTGCATGTTTATCACTACATGTCACTGTCATTATTTGCATGTGTGATAAACATGCAATGCAACATGATTCTAGTGACAGATGCACACAGTGACATTACATACAAGTGACATTACATACAATATGCTCCAATGACACATGGCACACCGTCAGCCCCTTACCTTAGTCTTGGCAGCCTCCAGCAAGGAGGTCCAGTAAATATGAGATGTTGCAAATGGGATACAAGCTGGAGATGGGAGATACAAGATGGGATACAAGTTTTCGTCACCCTGATGACGGTGTGCTGTTCTGCAGCTCGCGAAGGTCAGCGTGCCGTAAATAAATAGTACATCTGTGTTTACATTTGGATTTCTAAAAACCAGTTAAAAACTTAATTCTTGCTCAGGATTCGGAGAAATACAGTTATTGCACTGCATTCTGGGAAACTGGGCAGAGGCATGCAAATGAGCCAAAAATGCATTTTCAATACAATACCACTTTATACATGGCTCCTTTTAGCATATATGCTTTCATGCATAGCATAGGATGGTAATGCTTGAGTTAAGAACCTACTCACAGATAGTCCCTGTTTAGATCTTATTGGATCTCATCAGTGTGGGGCTGGCCCGTAACTCCTGCTATAGATTTTCTGGGGAGCAATTATCCACAGCATCATTTAGCTTTTGGAGGGCAAACTTTACCATCCTAGCATTGTCAAGCAGTATCCTCAATGTCGTCTCTACAGCCCTGAATGGACCAATCCAAAAAATAAAACAGTAAATCATCTCATAAGGGTACCCCCATCTCTTCCTATACCAATGTGTATGTATAAAAGACGTTTTACACTGTCTTTTAATATGTACAAATGTGTGATTATTGTACCCTTGGTGCTACTGAACCTGATACAAATAAAATACAATAAGAAGAATAACACTTCCAATAAATGTCCAACAGAGCCCATGTAAGCACTTTTATAAAAGCTTATATGGACTCTGATTAGTTGAAAAGAACTGCCCATCACTTCTCATCACATATTATAATTGTCACACTGTGATTCATCGTCACGCTTTGCGTCAAATCGCAGTTTGACAACCGATCGATCGCAGTCCCGCTCATGCGCATTGCGAGGCGTTAGCAGGAGGGGAGAGACACATAGGATGGGGGAACAGACACAGGGGATGGGGGAACAGACACAGGAGGGAAAGAGACACAGGGAGGTAGGGAGGAGGGAAAGAGACAGGGGAGTGAGAGGAGGGGGGAGAGACACAGGGGAGGGAGAGGAGGGGGAAGATAAACAGGTGAGGGGGAAAGACACAGGGGAGGGAAATGGGGGAAGAGACATGAGGGAGGGGGGAACAGACACAGTGGGAGGGGGGACATGGGGAAAGAGACACAGGGGAGGGGGAAGAGACTCGGGATGGGGGAACAGACACAGGAGGGAAAGAGACACAGGGAGGTAGAGGAGGAGGGAAAGAGAAAGGTGAGTGAGAGGATGGGGAAGAGACACAGGGGAGGGAGAGGAGGGGGAAGATACACAGGGGAGGGGGAAAGACACAGGGGAGGGAAATGGGGGAAGAGACACGAGGGAGGGGGAAACAGACACAGGGGGAGGGGGAAAGACACACAGGGGAGGGGGGAGGAGAGGCAAGGGAGGGAGACGGGGGGGAAAGACAAAGGAGGGAAAGCGACACAGGGGAGGGGGTTAGAGACACGCGAGGGAGAGGGGGTAAAAACACAGAGGGGGAGGTGACACAAGGGAGGTAGAGGAGGGGGAAATGAGACACAAGGGAGGAAGTAGACAGGGGGCGAGGTCTGTGATGAGTGCTGAAAGCGCTCATCGTGAGGCCAGTAAAGTAGAGGGTGGAGAGGCTCCCATTGTGTAGCAAACAGCATTGCCAGGCTTCACTTTTTATTGCCGTCATTTTTGACAGGCAAGTCGCTAGTCTATATATAATGTTGAATTCTCTTCTCTGGGAAAAGTGCCCACCTGATATATTTATACACACAGCTTGTACCAGTTTTGATTAAACACCTAGCACAAAACATGTACGCTACGCTGTTACTGCCCATATTGGAGAAGGGATTTCAGATGAAATCATGTGCATCAGATAAACAGCTTGTTAAAGCGACATGGATCTACATGTTAAACTGACACAGTTGTCCCAAATTTTTATCATGCAATTCAAGGCACACTGAAGTCCATACATTTAAAAGAGTATGCACAGGTCCAACCATGCTTGGCTTCAAGGTCGCGTGACCTCTTGGTTCCCTGACTGCAATCAAACCCAAGTCAACAGTGGTTAAAGCACCAGATCCTAACCATTGGACCACTGTTTTATTTTAGCATCCCTTAAACACCGACCCTCCTAGGCAACTGCCTAAATCACCTAAATGGTTCACTGCAAGACATTTGTGAATGAGCCCAGTAATCACACAAGTAATCCATCCTTGCTATCACCCAAGAAATTGTGTTGTGCCTTTCCATTATACTCAAAAATATATTTTCTACAAACAATGAGAGCAATAAAAACATTTTAAGGATTTTTCCTCCATTCACATAAAACAGCAGGCGGTGTGCATGAAAACACAGGATCCTTTCCTTCCTGGAAAAAAAACAACCTCACAGAACTACTTCTGACATCCAGTTGGCACAGGAGCAAATGATTTAACGATCAATAGGGAAAATCAATTGTGATGCGGCCTCAGCTGACGGTGCAGGACGCAGGGCACCTTCACAGTGACAGCATCCTGGGGGAGGCAGTTTATACAGGGCTGGTTCCCTACTGTGATGAGAGCAATCTGGCACTATCTCAACTTTATTAAACCTATAAAGCTTTTGTGATTTCCACTATGACAGGAAAACAGAAATAACCATTTAGTTTACAGATAAAATAATACACTTTCTCCAAATACAGTATTTCAAAAGAAAATATCAGAATGCTTTACTTCATCTTGTAAATACAAATAAATTATGCAGATATATTGTAATCAATCCCAACTATTTTGTCTAACATCTTAGACAAAGCATCATCTCTTTGTCTTGTTTTGAAATCAGAATATATGAGGGTGACCAGCTCAGTTCTTGACCAAAATATCTTATTTACCTGGAAATACAACTATTCCACAGTTGGTAACTATAACTAATGAATAATAATTCAGAAATGTTATTTTTGTTTTATTTTATTATTATGAATTCTACTAAATATACTTTAATATACATTAATTTATCATTCTGTTATCAATATACTGTGTATGAAACCAGACATAATAAAAATATTAACTTTTTAAGTTTTGTCTCTGTGCTCTTTTACCGAAAAGGCATCATATATTGTGTAAGGAGTAAATTTTTGTATTAGCAATACACTATTCTTTTTTGATTTACTTATTGTATTTGAAAACCTTTATCATGTTTACCATTTCTATCTTTCCCTTTAGGTTATAAGTTTGGCAGTTTTGGCACTTTTTTAGGTACTTTAGGAAAAGCTCTATGTAAATTCTCAAACACAGGGCCCTCCATTCTTTTGCATTGTGTTCCAATTTATTTTTTTTACTTAACCCCTATATAGAGCTACGGAATATGTTGGATTGTTGCAAACAGGGGCAGATCTACTAGTGGTGCAAGTAGTTTAGGGCCCCCCTCCAACTTTTCATGGCCCCCGTAGGCCCCCCTGTACCTCCTTGGCTGACCCCCCCCATCTGAAATTGGTGTGTGCCTGTTTAAATAAGAGCATTTCTACTGAAGCTCTAAGAGGTGGTAGTGTGAAGACGCAGGGGAGGGAGTGGGGGTGAAGAAACACAGGGAAGGGAAAGGGGGGGGAGAAGAGACACAGGGGAGGGAAAGGAGGGGAAGAGACACAGGGGAAGGAGAGGGGTGGGAACATACACAGTGGATGAAGAGGGGGAATAGACACAGGGGAGGTAGAGGGGGAAGAGACACAGGGGAGGGAAAGGGGGAGAAGAGACACAGGGGATGGAGATGGGGAAGAGACAGGGGAGGGAGGGGGAACAGACACAGTGGAGGGAGAGGGGGAAGAGACACAGGGGAGGGAGAAGAGACACAGGGGAGGAAGAGGGGGAAGAAACACAGGGGAGGGAGAGGGGAGGAGAGACACAGGGGGGAAAGGGGGGAGATACACAGGGGAAGAAGAGGGGTATGAGACACAGAGGAGGGAGAGGGGGAAGAGACACAGGGGAGGGAGAGGGGGAAAGAGACATGGGAGGGAGAGGGGGAAGACACACAGGAGAGGGAGAAGAGACATGGGAGGGAGAGGGGGGAAGAGACACTGGGGACGGAGAGGGGGCAATAAACTCAGTGGATGGAGAGAGGGGGAAGAGACACAGGGGAGGGAGAGGGGAAGAGACACAGGGGAGGGAGAGGGGAGGAGAGACACAGGGGAGGGAGAGGGGGGAAGATACACAGGGGAAGGAGAGGGGGATGAGACACAGAGGAGGGAGAGGGGGAAGAGACACAGGGGAGGGAGAGGGGGGAAAGAGACACGGGAGGGAGAGGGGGAAGACACACAGGGGAGAGAGAAGAGACATGGGAGGGAGAGGGGGGAAGAGACACAAGGGGATGGAGAGGGGGGAACAGACACAGTGGAGGGAGAGAGGGGGAAGAGATACAGGTGAGCGAGAGGGGGATAAGACACAGAGGAGGGAGAGGGGGAAGAGACACAGGGAAGGGAGAGGGGGAAGACACACAGGAGAGGGAGAAGAGACATGGGAGGGAGAGGGGGGAAGAGACACTGGGGACGGAAAGGGGGCAATAGACTCAGTGGATGGAGAGAGGGGGAAGAGACACAGGGGGAGGGAGAGGGGAAGAGACACAGGGGAGGGAGAGGGGAGGAGAGACACAGGGGAGGGAGAGGGGGGAAGATACACAGGGGAAGGAGAGGGGGATGAGACACAGAGGAGGGAGAGGGGGAAGAGACACAGGGGAGGGAGAGGGGGGAAAGAGACACGGGAGGGAGAGGGGGAAGACACACAGGGGAGGGAGAAGAGACATGGGAGGGAGAGGGGGGAAGAGACACAAGGGGAC